>JARYGA010058942.1:0-33651 GCA_030545235.1 Helianthus tuberosus | reverse complement strand
GAAAAAGAGGTGGATAAAAGCTAACGGTAGAGGTCCTTCGTGTTCCGCTTGCTCCGAGGCTCCTAATACGTGATCCTTAACGCGTGTATGATCTTGGAATGTAGTGAACAAGAGCCGAAAATGGATGGATGTAGTGGAGGGGGTTCGGCCGAGAGCTAGGTGAGGGAGGGAGAGTAATTTTTGTGTGATTTGTTAAGTGATAAATGTCTAATGAGATTAGTATGTATTTATAGGAAAATTAGATGGTTTTATCCATTGGTTAAAGTGTCTTCAAGATATTATACAATCAAAGATTAACCAAGATCACCAAGTACAAGTGTGTTCCCCTAGTTAGGGGACGGTTATGATGGGGGGGTGGGGTTGGTTCGATTTTAAGTGGTTAGTTAGGGAATGGTTATGTTAAACCAAGTTAAGTTAGGTAATTAACCCCGTTACTAATATGTTACACGTTATGGCGGGTGTTAGGGTAATCAGGGACCCTAACTGGCTCAGAAAAGTATAAATAGTGAAAATAGTAATATTTTCATGTTTCGGGTAAAGTCCGGGTGTCCGGTTGGATAGTAATCCGTTAAAGCGTTACAAAAGCTTTAAAGTGTCGTTATTGTTATTTTTAGTGACACAATTTGTTTTCCCGACACTTTAGAAAGTGTCTAGTGATATTTTTCCCATATTTTGGCACTTTACTAGTCAGCTAGAAGCTGGTTAAATTATTAAAGTGCTGTGTTTTGTACTTAAAGTACGTTTTAGGCACATCCGAATCAGTGTATCTTATTCCTAGAGACGCGGTACCACAACCCTTATATCCCTACACTCACTACCAGTGTAGCCAAAATATTTGAGGCTCTTAACAGGTCTTAGAGGCAGTGTCTGCCTGATGCTGGTTATATCAGCATGTTCACTGTGTATCCGTTTAGTGCTACTGTGCTTTTTGTGCATCATGTTTGTCACTAGGGTTCAGTATGTAATTAATGTAGTGACAGCAAATAAAGTATGATGCAAGTAAGTGCATGTATCAGTATGCAGGTAGCAGTTTATCAGCTAGTTCAAACAAGCACAGTAATCAAGTAGTAATTAATCATTAATTAAGTTGTACGGATACCTGGTTTAGTGCGGGTTGTCACAATCAACATTTGACATGGTTTATACAAGGACTTTTGACTATTGGTTTAAACATAGACATTATACTTTGTTGGTTGGTTTAAGTGACTTAAGTAACGAGATGTGAGTAATATGATACAATCATGGTGGATACGCCGCTGGTACTTCCTATACATAAGTGTTTGTATTATATTACATATCATAGCGTTATTTAAATCATGCATTTTGGACTTATACATTTTACACAAGTGACATGTTTTTACAAGACTTTGGTTTACAATACAGTTTATTTTATACAATTCATTTTACATGGTTATTCATTTAACCATACATTATTCTTTTACTTATACATATCGTCTGAACTTAATTGTTTTTCAAACAATTTACAAAACAAATCAAATTACAAGGTTCATGACTAAACTTTTTCTTAAACTTAAGTCATGAATCCTATTTTCACAAAACCTATGTATCTCACAGGCATTTTTATGCTGACGTACCTACTTTCACATGTGTTTTCAGGTGCTTTTCCGTAGGATGACGATCATGACACTAGGGCGGACCTGTGCCTTAGATACTTAAAATGAAGATAGACTTTGTTTAATTATGTTATAAACTCTCTATTTCCTGTTTAAGACGATGAAACTCTTATGTTAATAAATAAATTATAACTTTGTTTGCCATGGATTTGAAACAATAATTCTGTTACAACACTCCCCGACGTTTTCCGCCACGTCTTGTATGATACACGTGGTCGGGGTGTGACAACTGGATCAGTTAATTCAAAAGATAGAGACATTGTAATCGCTCTTAATATTGTAAATTATAACAAACAGGTCATTTTAGTAAAATGAATGATTCACTCAGTATTTCCCGCTGACAAAACCTTTTTCAAACATGTTTCAGGTGATCTGTTGTGATCCAAGAAAAGTGCCGAGAAGCACTACAAGCTTAATGAAGTGGCTCAGTATAAAAATAAAGAAACATGTTCTGTAAAATAAAAGATTTCTCCGTGAAATCTCAAGATTGTAAATTACCGGGTTTTATCCCGAGTTGTGAAATAAAATAATCAGGAAATATTTCAGTTTTAAAAAGATCCTGATGATAAACTTCCGCTGTTAAACTCAATTAAATTAATACCACGGGATTTCTGTCCCGCGGCTCCTGAAACGGGTCAAACTGGGTCGGGGGCCGTGACAATTACCCTGTTATCGTGGCAGCGTTCCGTGAATCATGTGTGTTTTTGGACTGTTTTTACTATAACTCAGTGTACGAAATGACTTTGAACGTCAAATCAACGCAGGAAATCAAGTCCCACAGCCTACTATTTATACTGAAATTTTGTCCCTCTCGCGTGGCGCGAGAGGTCCTCTTGTGCGCGTCGCGTGGCGCGAGGGGTACCCAATTAACATAGGGTTGCCTCGTGTCCCAGTAGCTTATCTGAGTTGGTCTCGCATGCAAATTCGATTTACACGTTAAACTGTTTGGATATTACCGACTGGGTTTTACCCCCCCTGAGTTTTAGGGGCCCTGATCCTGATTCTGATTATTCTGAAAATTTCAGGGTTTATGCAGAATCACTTGGGTTTCTTAATTAGGGTTTCCTATTGGACAATTAAAGTAATAAATAGGACTTTTAAATAAGAGTTGTTACAGCTGGGTGTCGGATGGCAATCCGTACAGATAGTGATTCGATCGAATCACGGTTCGACGATTGGACTTTAACAAAATGCAATGTGAGAATTGAAATGTCTGGTGATCCGACACTTGTCACTCGAGAGTTTACAACACCAAACATTTAACAAAGATTGTATAGGATCGGATCGTGATCCGTACGAAGTGCCACTCGACCCTTGTGCCACAAAAATGTAATCAATTTGAAAAGTATACTTGGACCTCAATGTTATGCAATTATAGAATTGACTCTAATTGGACCTCATGACATTGGTCAGATCATATTGATTTTTATTAAATTGGCTGACAGACATTAAATGTTTCCATGCAACTTTGACTTAAATGATTTGATTCTTTTATCAAAACATGAGATCTGACAACATTAATTGATATGCATGTAATATAATTGGGCCGAGATATAAGAATCACATGCACTATTGCATGGGCCAGACACTATATACTGATCACAACACAAATGAGTTTATAATATTGAACTAAGTGTCGGATAGGATTTAATATGTGAAGTGTCGGATGGTTAATCGATCGGATTGCCATCCGACAGTTGACACTTCAATGGATCGGATAGGAATATGGAAGGAATATGGATCGGATAGGAATCCGAGACCTTTGCAACTCCAAGTGTTGGATGGTGATCCGACACTTTGACACTTGATATTACAAAAAGCTATCCGACGATTATGCCATTCGATAGTATGACTTTCAAAAATACTCACATGCAAATACAGTTTTGGACAATTGTGAATCACATGGGCTCTGACATATTACATGCAACTACAAGATTAATGGCCGACAACACAATTGAACATTAAAAGGTTATTGGACCAATTAAACTTTAATCACATGCAGATCTGTCAAACAATTCTTGGGCCGATGAACTTGAATTAAAGAAAGATTAATGGGCCACGGGTGATAATCAACAGATATGATCACGTGTACCTAACACTTTAACAGTTCAATGTAATAAAGAGTTCGTCGATCGGATAGTGATCCGACGATTAACACTGCAATGGATATGGTATACCAAGTGTCGGATAGGAATATTTGGATCGGATTGTGATCCGACCGATTTGTGATCCGACACTTGAACACAATACTCAATATTTCACTTCTATTGAATCACAATCCGAGAGTTGAACAATTATCAAGAACAGCAAAAACTTTAATATTTTCTGACCAGAAAAATCATGATTTCTCACAAACCGTTTGGAATTTTGATCTGAAAATTTGTAGGCTTATAGATCAACTGTTTTCGCACAACATATCAAAAAATCAGCGATTTTTAACCGTAAAATCTCGTTTAATTTTGCATTTTTCAGACAAGAACGTGAAGAAGATGAGTAGAGTAAGAATTTTGACAAATCTGATGTGATTTTGACTCTGAAATTGATGAATTCTCGTGCAATTTTGTAAGTTTGATCCGTGCAATCGAGCTCCTACTCTGATACCACTTGTAGGATCGGTTTTCGACTCCGTAACGATTGTGTATCGACACGTGTGACGTGCGGAACCCGTACACGTGCATGGACCGAAAACGAGAACCGTACTATAATCGTGATTCTATTGATAGATCTGAAAAGTACAAAGAAACTTGAATCACCTTGCCACTTTCTCTCTCTAGACTCTCTCTCTAACCTTCAAAGCTCCAAGTCTCAAATGTGGCAAAAAGTCCTAATCTCTAACCCTAAGGGTTCTATTTATGGGCCAAGGTTATAAGGAAAGACTCCTTATTTACAATAATGCCACCTTGCCTTTACTTAACTAAATATTACAATATAAAGCTAGAATTAATCTGTTTTTGCTACGATCTGTGTTGACGCAGGCGATAGACATAAATGCACCAACACATGTTGTCACGGCCCCCGACCCGGTTTGACCCGTTTCAGGAGCCGCGGGACAGAAATCCCGTGGTATTTATTTAACAGCGGAAGTTTACTTCAGGATCTTTTAAAAACTGCAATTTCCCGATTATTTTATTTCACAACTCGGGATAAAATCCCGGTAATTTACAATCATAAGATTTCACGGAGAAATCTTTTATTTTACAAAAACATGTTTCTCTATTTTATATTGAGCCATTTCCTTAAGCTTGTAGTGCTTCTCGGCACTTTTCCTGGATCACAACAGATCACCTGAAACATGTTTGAAAAAGGTTTTGTCAGCGGTAAATACTGAGTGAATCATTCTTTTTAATAAAAATGACCTGTTTGTTATAATTTACAGTATTAAGGGAGATTACAATGTTTCAGATATCAACCAACTACCCACAGTATTTGTCATCGACTCGTTTCGGTGACTGTGGTCATATCACTATTGAGTCCTGTCACCCAATAGTGAAGAGTATCACTAATTAGGTTCGCCCACCTAAAGTGATAAAAACAGCAGTAATGTGCACAATACCCCACATACCGACTGTAATTTGGTGATAACATAAACTTAATCACTGTAATTATAACTTTGAAAATATACATGATTTTGTAAACAAATTTGATAAAAAGAGAATGACTCACATTGCAGATTTAATTGAGCAGAGCCTAGCCTACTAATTAGCCTTTTAACCTAATTTAAATAACAATGCACACAAAACTGGGTTAGTAATCAATTCAGCATTTACGATAACCCACGAGATTAAACCCTCACAACGAATGACAAAGTGCGATACTTAAACATCCATTGAATTAACGACGAATGACAAAGCATAACCCTAATGTGGGCAGCACTTAAACATCCATTGGATATTTTAATCGATCGGACAATGAATCGTAATAGCGATCGAGTTATTACCCTGTTTTGCGGCAACAATTAGTGAATCGTGTGTGTTTTGATAGTAAACAGAGCGTATCTCAGTGTATATTTCGACTTTTTACGTCGTTCAAGCGCCCAATTTCAAGTCCCAAAGTCTGCTATTTATACACAAAATTTACCTCGCTTGCGCACCGTAAGCCTCATCCCTTACGGTGCGCAAGGGACACGAAATTGTTATAGGGTAGCCACGTCCTGGACTAGCCTAGCTGAGTTGACAGATTCGTAAATTTCAATTTTGACAGGGAGATTTTAAGATAATCGTAACTAGGGTTTAACCCCCCCCCCTGAGTTTTAGGGGCCCTGATCCTGATTCTGATTGTTCTGAAAATTTTAGGGTTTGTGCAGAATCACTTGGGTGTCTCAATTAGGGTTTCCTATTAGATAAAATAATAAAATAAATAGGACTTTTAATGGGAGTTGTTACATTCTCCCCACCTTAACAAAAATCTCGTCCTCGAGATTTACTGGATGGCTCGAACATTCTTCTTGGTAGCTCCGTCAGCTGTCTTGACTTTGTTGTCTGCTGGTTTGACCAATTTAGGACATTCTGTTTTGAAATGTCCTGTTTCACCACAGTTAGAGCAGACTATGGTTTTCCTTCTGCAGTTTTCTTCACGATGTCCTATGGTTTTGCAAAAAATTGCAGGTTACATTACATCTTCCATAATGTTTCTTTTTGAAATTCTTACAGAATGGCGAAGTTGAAGATTGCCCTGTTCCTCTTTTCCTGAAACTGCTGTTATTACCCGTACGAATTCCTTGGGTAATTTTCTGAGCCAATTCCTTTTTCTTGTTTTCATCTTTCGTGCTTACCAATTCGTCGGTTAGGGTATTAGCTAATTCCACAGCATCGTCAATAGTGCGAGGTCTCGTAGCTTTAACGATATTACAGATTTCACTAATTAATCCCCAAACATAGCGAGAAATGAGTACCGGCTCTGGCGAAGCCAGTGTTGGTACCACTCTAGCATATTCAAAGAATGTCGAAGTATAACCGCGACAATCTATACCCATCATTCTATGGTTTAAGAACTTATTTGCCATTTGATCTTTTTCAAATTCTTCCCAGTTCATGGCATAAGCCCTATTTCTTCCTTTAGCTTGTAACACCGTGTTCCACCATTCTAGCGTCCCTTCTTTAAAAAGATTTGACGCGTACATGACCTGATCATCCTTGGCACATTTACTTATGGCAATTACTGCCTCGGTTTTCTCTAACCAACGCAGTGCCGCAGTCGCTCCTTCATTGCCTGCAAACTCAATGGGTTTACAAGCAAGAAATTCTTTGTAAGTGCAACCAGGTGTTGCAACTTTCATTTTCTTAAGGAACGGAGCTTGCCGTGGTTCATCATCATGATTAATATGATCATTGCCTCCGTTTACGCTATTACTGAAGTTATCTTCAGAAATACGTTTACTAGGAACGATTTGTTGAGGTTCGATTGGATTTTTAACAGCAGCAACTATTGCTGGAATAGCATTGGCTATCCCTTGAGCAACGATATTTTCTATATCCTGCCTAGTCATATATTGATCCCCCGGTTGTTTCTTAGATTGATTAACCTCATTAACTGGTTCATTATTAGCGTTTTCCATCTGCTAATATATTTAATTTTATTAGTATCAAATGAATAATAATTATACACCAAATAATCATACTAATTTCACAATACACATATAGTCAAAACTATCGATTTCTCGATTCCATTTTTATATATTTATAATATGCGTCCATACATACCTTTATCTTACAAAGTTTTATTTAAGTTATTTTATAAACTATATTCTACTTATTTATTTCAGAATCACAGTTTCACAACCCATTGTCCTTTTGTCATTTGGTATTTTAATAACGATGTTCCCTCTCGTCGTATTTCCAGGAGATCTGTTCTCCTACTTCCCTAATTCTATTTCCTGCATCTATTAACTCCTCGCCAAAGTGGCGAAGTTTAGCTAAATTCTCATTGCTCATAGGTGGATTAGGTATAGGTTCTGGGATTGCTGGGTCCAAGTTTATTGGTAGTTGGGTTTCAATAGGACGAATAAAAACATTTTCATTAGCAGGCTTAATAGTATTATAGCTTGCCAATATAAAATCTAGCTCTTCCTGAGATGGTAACCCCTCAATTTTCCTAGAGCTTTCCCCAATTTCCATTTTCTTAGGCTTGGGTTTCTCGAGAGGTGAAGCGTTGAATTCTATAGGTTCTTCTATGTCTGGTATATACCTATTGAAATCTCTGGAAACCTCTATTTTTACTGGATAGAGATTTAAATTCTGAAGGGCATCAGACAAGTCACTCATGCTATTTAACAAAATACACATAATTACTAAGTTTAAAAATTGTAACAAAATTTCATAGAAACCTTTAAATATTAATTCAGACTGGTAACTACAAAACAACTGAAAATTAAAACACACTAGGGTTTACTGTAAACTTATTTATTTAATGAAATAAGGTTTCTAGACTGTAATTGATAAAGGTGCTAAAACTTGGGTCATTTTATTTAATGATTTACATTAACTGCTACAGTAGCTAGCATATAAAGATCTGCCCGTTTTTCATCTAAGTTGTCCTTCCAAGGTGTTTTACTAGTTAATTCCTGGGTTTCCTGTTTAACCTTCTTTTCTCGGAATATCTTTATTTTCTCCTTACTTTTCCTAATAATCAGACTTCTTTTACTAAGAGAAAGTGGTTCCTCATATTGTGCCTTTCGCACAAATATTCCTTCATCAGGAATTTCAGAGTGATTTGAGGATTTTGTTTGGGATAACTTCCCTTCTCGTTGGATGACTTATCTAATCTAAGATAGATGTTTGACAGCTTTTGTTTACCCATACTGTACACAAATACTCAAATAAGTAAACACATAATCACATAATGACAAGTAGAAAAATTAAGTATTTTCTAAATACTTAATTGGCTTAAATCAGTGGCTCTGATACCACCTTATTTCTGTCACGGCCCCCGACCCGGTTTGACCCGTTTCAGGAGCCGCGGGACAGAAATCCCGTGGTATTTATTTAACAGCGGAAGTTTACTTCAGGATCTTTTAAAAACTGCAATTTCCCGATTATTTTATTTCACAACTCGGGATAAAATCCCGGTAATTTACAATCATAAGATTTCACGGAGAAATCTTTTATTTTACAAAAACATGTTTCTCTATTTTATATTGAGCCACTTCCTTAAGCTTGTAGTGCATTTCGGCACTTTTCCTGGATCACAACAGATCACCTGAAACATGTTTGAAAAAGGTTTTGTCAGCGGGAAATACTGAGTGAATCATTCTTTTTAATAAAAATGACCTGTTTGTTATAATTTACAGTATTAAGGGAGATTACAATGTTTCAGATATCAACCAACTACCCACAGTATTTGTCATCGACTCGTTTTGGTGACTGTGGTCATATCACTATTGAGTCCTGTCACCCAATAGTGAAGAGTATCACTAATTAGGTTCGCCCACCTAAAGTGATAAAACAGTAGTAATGTGCAGAATACCCCATATACCGGCTGTAATTTGGTGATTACATAAACTTAATCACTGTAATTATAACTTTGAAAATATACATGATTTTGTAAACAAATTTGATAAAAAGAGAATGACTCACATTGCAGATTTAATTGAGCAGAGCCTAGCCTACTGATTAGCATTTTAACCTAATTTAAATAACAATGCACACAAATCTGGGTTAGTAATCAATTCAGCATTTACGATAACTCACGAGATTAAACCCTCACAACGAATGACAAAGTGCGATACTTAAACATCCATCGAATTAACGACGAATGACAAAGCATAACCCTAATGTGGGCAACACTTAAACATCCATTGGATATTTTAATCGATCGGACAATGAATCGTAATAGCGATCGAGTTATTACCCTGTTTTGCGGCAACAATTAGTGAGTCGTGTGTGTTTTGATAGTAAACAGAGCGTATCTCAGTGTATATTTTAACTTTTTACGTCGTTCAAGCGCCCAATTTCAAGTCCCAAAGTTTGCTATTTATACATAAAATTTACCTCGCTTGCGCACCGTAAGCCTCATCCCTTACGGTGCACAAGGGACACAAAATTTTTATAGGGTAGCCACGTCCTGGACTAGCCTAGCTGAGTTGACAGATTCATAAATTTCAATTTTGACAGCGAGATTTTAAGATAATAGTAACTAGGGTTTAACCCCCCCTTGAGTTTTAGGGGCCCTGATCCTGATTCTGATTGTTCTGAAAATTTTAGGGTTTGTGCAGAATCACTTGGGTGTCTCAATTAGGGTTTCCTATTAGATAAAATAATAAAATAAATAGGACTTTTAATGGGAGTTGTTACATTCTCCCCACCTTAACAAAAATCTCGTCCTCGAGATTTACTGGAATAATTGAGGATACTTTCGCTTCATTTCTGATTCCAGTTCCCAAGTGTATTCGGGTCCTCTCTTTGAATCCCACTTTACTTTAACTAGCACTAGTCGTTTGTGCTTGAGAAACTTCACTTTTCTGTCTTCTATCTGAAGAGGTTTCTCTACAAATTTTAATTTTTCATTTACTTCTATATCTTGGAGAGGTACTACCAAAGATTCGTCTGATAGACATTTCTTGAGATTGGATACATGAAATACATCATGTACTCCAGCTAACTCTTCTGGTAGTTGTAAACGATAAGCAACTGGTCCTATACGTTGGATCACTGGAAATGGTCCTACGTATCTTGGACTTAGCTTTCCTTTCTTACCGAATCTAACAACTCCTTTCCAAGGAGAAAATTTTAACAGTACTCTGTCTCCAACTTGGAATTCTAACGGCTTGCATCTATTGTCTGCATAACTCTTCTGGCGATCTCGAGCCGTCTTCAGCCTTTCCTTGATTTGAGTAATCTTATCAGTAGTTTCTTGCACTATCTCGGGACCTGACAATTGACTTTCTCCTATTTCTGCCCAACAAACCGGAGTTCTGCACTTTCTTCCATATAGTGCCTCGAATGGGGCAGTTTCAATACTTGAATGATAACTATTGTTATAGGAGAATTCAATTAATGGTAAGTGGTCGTCCCAATTTCCACCAAAATCTATCACACATGCCCTGAGCATGTCTTCTAGAGTTTGGATCGTCCTTTCACTTTGTCCGTCCGTTTGAGGATGATATGCAGTGCTTAAATTTAGTCGAGTTCCCATAGCTTCTTGGAAACTCTTCCAAAAATGAGACGTGAAACGACTATCTCTATCTGATACAATGGAGAGTGGAACTCCATGTAGAGATACGACTTCATCTACATACAACTTTGCCAATCTTTCCATGCTAAAGGTTTCTTTCATTGGTAGAAAATGAGCAGATTTGGTTAATCGATCCACGATTACCCAAATCGCATCATTACCTTTTCTGGTTTTGGGTAACTTAGTAACAAAATCCATTGTTATGAGTTCCCATTGTCACACCCCGACCACGTAGAACATACAAAACGTGGCGGAAATGTCGGGGAGTGTTGTAACAGAATTAATTGTTTCAAATCCATGGCAATTGAAGTTTCATTTTATTGATTAAAAGTGTTACAATGTCTTATCAAACAAAGAAATACAACATAATTAACTAGTCTTGCATCTTTTATTGTCACTAAAGCCCAAGTCTGCCTATGTGTATCTTGATCATCTTATGCAACAGCTCCTGAAAAACACATGTGAAAATAGGTACGTCAGCATAAAAATGCCTGTGAGATACATAGGTTTTGTGAAAATAGGTTTCATGACTTATGTTTGAGAAAATGTTTAGTCATGAACCTCGTAATTTGCTTTGTTTTGTAAATCATTTGAAAAACGATAAGATCAAATGATATGTATAAATAAGAGAATAATGTATGGTTAAATGATTAACCATTGTAAAATGAGTTTGTATAAGATAAGTTGTTTGTAAAACAATGTATTGTAAAAAGTATGTTATTTGTATAAAATGTTATATGTATCAAACTGAAATGATTCAAATAACGCTACAATATGTAATACCATACAAACACTTATATATAGGAAGTACCAGCGGCGTATCCACCATGCTTGTATCATATTACACACGTATCGTTACTTAATCATTTAATCAAACCAAACCACCAAAGTAATGTTTAACAATAGTAGAAATGTTTATGTATGGTCAAATACGGTTCACAGATACAAACGGTTCACAGATACAAACGGTTCACAGATACAAACGGTTCACAGATATAAACGGTTCACAGATACAAACGGTTCACAGATACAAACGGTTCTCAGATACAAACGGTTCACAGATACAAACGATTCACAGATACAAACGGTTCTCAGATACAAACGGTTCACAGATACAAACGGTTCATAGTTATAAACGGTTCACAGATACAAACGGTTCACAGGTACAAACGGTTCACAGATACAAATGATTACAACGGTTCACATAGTCAAATAGTTATAAACGGTTCAAAATGTAATATAATGTGTTCATATACTGGATGAGCATATGCAACAAAATGTAATGTAAAACAATGTACTAAGTATGCACACAATGGACATACATAGCATAAAATGTAATGAAATCATGTACTATAATGTACTAACGAACATAGCAGGTATATGATGTGAAAACGGGAAAGCATGAATGTAATAAGTAGGCACATGTGTTTCACCCCAAAACAGTTTGGAAAACAGTAAAAGAGGGGTCTATGTACTCACTTGAGATTGCTCAGAAGTCCTTGAGTAACAACCAAACAATGCTAGAGATCGCGGATATCAAACGGCACCTAATATAGATAACTATGTTAATTAACCGGACCTAGATCGGAAGATCGGGTAGCATTAGGGTTTGTAAACCAAACGAGTGTAGAGACTCGTGTCATTTGGTTTAACAAAGCCTACATACTAAATGAAACTTAACCTAAGTGTTTACGACCCATTACGACCCGTTAGGTAGCTTATGCTACTTTAACGCGTCGTTCGCGTGAAACGCGTTCGGACCGCCTAACTAGCCCTATGACAAGTGTTATATGCCTAAACATATTACATAATCAGTTATGTGACAAAGGTTTAGGTTACATATGCTTAATTACCAATTATACATGAAAAGGGTATTCTGGTAATTTACCTAAGGCATATAAACTACCTATCATACAACTACTTAAACGATGTGACCATAGGGTATAACCTCGGAAGGTTATGCCCTATACTAGGGTCACCTAATGTATTTGGTCGGATCCTAATGATCGACCAAACTGAGTCGGGTTCGAAGGTATAGGCGATTTATTAGATCGCCTACCCTACGACCCTAGTCAACGTGGTAATCAGTGGGCATAGTCCCAAGGGACTATGACCAACGTGATTACACTCACGTTGCGAAGTTCAAACGAACTTCGCATTGACCATAACTGGTCAATGTAGAAAGTCAAACAAAGTTTGACTTTCAGACTCGAAAGACTCGAAAAGCAATAAAAGAACGAAAGAATACTTACCCAGGGTCCCCGAATGCTAATCCCGATCCAAGAATCTCAGGTATGAAACAATGGTTTCAACTTAGAGTTTCTAAAATCAGAATTCTTGTAAGTTATGCAATGGGGGGCATGGGGTATATATAGTTTTCGGTCCACCGTTGAGATCGTTTGATGGAAAACGTGCCATGATCCAACCCGTACACTTGTCGGAAACTCATGGTAGCTAAAAATGGTTCTTATCCGCTGACTAGACATGTGAGAATGTGTGGTGGAGGATTAATCAGCTGAAATCTGATGTTAAAACATTGAATCTGGTCTGATCATGCAGTCGCGTAGCGCGACGGGTAAGCCTATAGGGCTCGCGCTACGCTAGCACCCCCCTGAATCAGAAAAGTTTCAGAATTGGCAGAAATGGTCCCTGCACGTGTTTAAGGCCTTTTTCGATGCGTTTGAACCCCATTAACCTCATTTCAAGGCTCTAAAATGAAGTTAAAGTATAGGGAACTCAAAACATGCTCAAAAATATGCCAGAGGTCGGTTCGTTTGGTCGTACGAACGCGATGTTCGCTTAATTACGACGGAATGCGCATAAGTGCGAAAAACGATCCAAAATGCGTGACGAATGGATTTTTCTTATGCCAAACACTAAAATAAAATATTATAGTGCTTACATAAATTTTTGGATGTCCAGATGTATTCAGAACGTAAGTTATGCGCGAAAATGCAAACTTGTGCACTTTTTGACACTTTTAGTCCCTGAATGACCCAAAAGTTTATTTTAGCACACCAAACACCTCAAAGCCTATTTCTAAGCCATGTAAAGGATATTTATGGTATGTTTAACTTATGGTCATGTTCCGGAATGTCTGTTACAGTTCAAATTGGCATACTTTCGCAGTTTGTCAACTTTAGTCCCTGTAAGCGATTTAACTTGATTTTGCCATACCAAAGCCTTCAAAACTTATTTCTAAGTTATGTAAAGGTTATTTAAGGTATGTTAAGCCTATTTAACTATTACGGAGTGTTCGTTGCATTAAACTGGTTATATTTACGCATCAGTGCGCGTATAACCTTCCAGAAGGCGATTTAGAGCTTGAAATCGAACAAGAGTTGATATGTGCAAACGATACACATATTTTTACAAATCCCAAGTATAAAATACAATATTTCATTGGCTTGGCAGTTGTTTGATGGTCGCAGTGACACGGGTGTCACAGTCTCCCCTACTTTAGGAAATTTCGTCCCGAAATTAATTCGTAGGAGTCTATTTGTGACTTTGTGTCAGATAACCACCAGAGATATGTAAGGCATAATCCTGTCATTTCCTTAACAGACATTCTTCAGAACGAAAATGAACAAACGGAGTCATTTTCCTCAACGAGTATTCTTCAGAAGCAGGAATGAAGGAATAAACAAACGGGGATTCATTTCCTTAACGGACAATCTTCGGAAACGAAAATGAACAAACGGAGTCACTTTCAACAGAAGCTTCCTCAGAAACGGAAATGAAAATGATAGACAAACGGATATTCATTTCCTCAACGGACAAATCTTCAGAAACGAAAATGAACAAACGGAGTCATTTTCAACGGTTGCTTCTTCAGAAACGGAAATGAAAATGATAGATAAACGGATATTCATTTCCTCAATGGATAATCTTCAGAAACGAAAATGAACAAACGGAGTCATTTTCAACGGTTGCTTCTTCAGAAACGGAAATGAAAATGATAGATAAACGGATATTCATTTCCTCAACGGATAATCTTCAGAAACGAAAATGAACTAACGGAGTCATTTTCAACGGTTGTTTCCTCAGGTTCGGAAATGAAGGATTAAACAACGAATATTCATTTCCTCAACGGATAATCTTCAGAAACGAAAGTGAACTAACGGAGTCATTTTCAACGGTTGTTTCCTCAGGTTCGGAAATGAAGGATTAAATAAACGGATATTCATTTCCCTCGATGGATACTCTTCAGAACGAAAATGCACAAACGGAGTCATTTTCCTCAACGGATATTCTTCAGAATTGGAAATGAAGGATAAACGGATATTCATTTCCTCAACGGATATTCTTCAGAAGTGAAAAATGAATAGCTAGTTCATTTTTCCTCAACGGATACTTCATCAGAATTGGAAATGAATAGGGTTAACTTCTAGGTACATGACAAAGCTTGCTGTGGTTTCTGTGCACTAAATTCCATAATTATGTATGCATCCATAATTACGTAATTCCTTGCACAGTCCGCACAGTTTGTCTTGTAATGTTCATAAGCACATAATCACATAGTTGTTTAATTGTTATTATCTTGTTATTGATTGCTATTAACTTGGCACCTCGTACTTCGTTTCTCTTGGAAGAAACGGGTACTTAGGATTTTCGTGAAAAACGCAAGAGATCATACAATGGAAGAAATTTGGGAGTAGTCTGTTCTTCAAGGAATGCGGTTCCTTGATTGTCGGTATTGTAGGGGATATGTTGTTTATTCATACAATCACATAAATACATTGCAATGTAAATAAAAGATTTATTTATAAACAACGATAACAACTGTTTCTTGGATCTTGACAACAAAAGAAAATAATACATAAGACGTGATTATTTCTAAACGATGTTGTCTTCTGGTTGATCATATGCTCATCCCTGCGCTGGATTTGCATTAGCAAGCGTTGGGCAATTCCTACGAAAATGGCCCATCTCGCCACAGTTGTAGCAAGATCCCTGTGGAAAACGAGCTTGAGCAGGATTGTTGCCAGATTGATTTGGTGCAGCTGCGGTTGGGCAAACCCTAGCTGTATGACCTATAAGTCCGCAAACTTGGCATGTGCGGCACTTCACCCCTGCATGATGATGTAGGCCACATTGGTTGCACAAGGGTGCAGTTCCGTTGTAGGGTTTCCTGGCAGGGGGTTGAGCTGGTTGGTTGAGGACGGCTTGATCATTGTGAGCGACCACAGCGTAGTTCTGAGAAGCCTTTCGCTTCTTTGACCTCTTAGGGGATCCAGTCTGTTCATCCATGATCTTTGATTCCTCGATTGGTTTCGATTCTTCGACCGGCTTCTTGTCACCTTTTCGGAAAAGTTTACCTTTCCTGATCTTTGATTCAGTCAAGGTTGCAGATAGCTCAATGGCCTGTCTAACTGTAGTAGGGTTGCTACCAGTCAAAATGTCTTGTATTGAGTCAGGGAGGCCATCAATGTACTTTTCGATTGCCTTATCCAAAGGCGTGACCATGTTTGGGCATAACAGACTTAACTCTTCATAACGGTCCGTGTAGGCTCGATGCTCACCGCTGTCTTGCTCAAGATTGTCGAATTCCCTTTCCAAAGCCCTGATCTCGTGTCGAGGACAGAATTCCTTCATCATAAGGGCCCTAAGTTCAGCCCATGTCTGTGCTAGAGCAACTTTCGCACCACGATCTCTCATAACCCCATTCCACCACGTAAGGGCTCTCTTCTGGAACACACTCGAAGCAAACTCGACCTTGCGATTGTCAGGACACTGCACATGGCGGAAGGTATTCTCAATGCTCTCGAACCATTGAAGAAGCCCTGTCGCTCCCTCAGAACCACTAAACTTGAGTGGTTTCGCCGAGTTAAAACTCTTGAAATTGCATGGACCATTGTTGTTGTTGTTGGCTTGATTCCATTGAGCAAAGAGGTTTGGGAATTGAGCAGCCATTTGCTGCGCAATGATTTCTGCCAGTTCGGCAGTCGCTATCTGGTTCTCGTGTCGAGGAGGCATTCTAAAAGAGAAAACATGAAAGGAAACGAGTGAGAGAATTAGACGAAAAGAATGAGATGACACAAATCTGATGAAAGCAAGGGTAGTGGTCATTTGTTTGTTACTACAAAGCAACAAACGACCTCGGTGATTAATCAAAGTAAGTAGGTCAAAAATAATGTATCGCGAAGACATGCTCGCCTATAAGTGAACACTCATCCCAAGAATTCCCAGGTAAGCACAACTGGTCTCGCGTCTGATGAGATGTATACGAAGTGCTTGCCTAGACAGAAAACCCAGAATACAGGCATTCACCCTTCCAGTTTGCACGTGTTCACATTATTTAAAACCCAAAACCTTGACGAGATTTTGAAAATTCAAAGGGGTTCAAAACCATATAACAGAGGGTTCAAAACCTAGTAATCAATCATCCTAGAACAGATGATTAGTTTTCAAAGCGGTTTCGAAAATTATGTTCTTGTTGTGGTAGTCGCCTAAGGATAGGTGACAGTATTTTTTTTTTTTGACTAAACGCAAGTAAACTCGCGTTAGGGTCCTAAGAAGGTTATAGACTAGGTCAAAGCATTACTAATAACCTAATTCCCTATAACCATTGGCTCTGATACCATCTTTTCTGTCACACCCCGACCACGTAGAACATACAAAACGTGGCGGAAATGTCGGGGAGTGTTGTAACAGAATTAATTGTTTCAAATCCATGGCAATTGAAGTTTCGTTTTATTGATTAAAAATGTTACAATGTCTTATCAAACAAAGAAATACAACATAATTAACTAGTCTTGCATCTTTTATTGTCACTAAAGCCCAAGTCTGCCTATGTGTATCTTGATCATCTTATGCAACAGCTCCTGAAAAACACATGTGAAAATAGGTACGTCAGCATAAAAATGCCAGTGAGATACATAGGTTTTGTGAAAATAGGTTTCATGACTTATGTTTGAGAAAATGTTTAGTCATGAACCTTGTAATTTGCTATGTTTTGTAAATCATTTGAAAAACGATAAGATCAAATGATATGTATAAATAAGAGAATAATGTATGGTTAAATGATTAACCATTGTAAAATGAGTTTGTATAAGATAAGTTGTTTGTAAAACAATGTATTGTAAAAAGTATGTTATTTGTATAAAATGTTATATGTATCAAACTGAAATGATTCAAATAACGCTACAATATGTAATACCATACAAACACTTATATATAGGAAGTACCAGCGGCGTATCCACCATGCTTGTATCATATTACACACGTATCGTTACTTAATCATTTAATCAAACCAAACCACCAAAGTAATGTTTAACAATAGTAGAAATGTTTATGTATGGTCAAATACGGTTCACAGATACAAACGGTTCACAGATACAAACGGTTCACAGATACAAACGGTTCACAGATATAAACGGTTCACAGATACAAACGGTTCACAGATACAAACGGTTCTCAGATACAAACGGTTCACAGATACAAACGGTTCACAGATACAAACAGTTCTCAGATACAAACGGTTCACAGATACAAACGGTTCATAGTTATAAACGGTTCACAGATACAAACGGTTCACAGGTACAAACGGTTCACAGATACAAATGATTACAACGGTTCACATAGTCAAATAGTTATAAACGGTTCAAAATGTAATATAATGTGTTCATATACTGGATGAGCATATGCAACAAAATGTAATGTAAAACAATGTACTAAGTATGCACACAATGGACATACATAGCATAAAATGTAATGAAATCATGTACTATAATGTACTAACGAACATAGCAGGTATATGATGTGAAAACGGGAAAGCATGAATGTAATAAGTAGGCACATGTGTTTCACCCCAAAACAGTTTGGAAAACAGTAAAAGAGGGGTCTATGTACTCACTTGAGATTGCTCAGAAGTCCTTGAGTAACAACCAAACAATGCTAGAGATCGCGGATATCAAACGGCACCTAATATAGATAACTATGTTAATTAACCGGACCTAGATCGGAAGATCGGGTAGCATTAGGGTTTGTAAACCAAACGAGTGTAGAGACTCGTGTCATTTGGTTTAACAAAGCCTACATACTAAATGAAACTTAACCTAAGTGTTTACGACCCATTACGACCCGTTAGGTAGCTTATGCTACTTTAACGCGTCGTTCGCGTGAAACGCGTTCGGACCGCCTAACTAGCCCTATGACAAGTGTTATATGCCTAAACATATTACATAATCAGTTATGTGACAAAGGTTTAGGTTACATATGCTTAATTACCAATTATACATGAAAAGGGTATTCTGGTAATTTACCTAAGGCATATAAACTACCTATCATACAACTACTTAAACGATGTGACCATAGGGTATAACCTCGGAAGGTTATGCCCTATACTAGGGTCACCTAATGTATTTGGTCGGATCCTAATGATCGACCAAACTGGGTCGGGTTCGAAGGTATAGGCGATTTATTAGATCGCCTACCCTACGACCCTAGTCAACGTGGTAATCAGTGGGCATAGTCCCAAGGGACTATGACCAACGTGATTACACTCACGTTGCGAAGTTCAAACGAACTTCGCATTGACCATAACTGGTCAATGTAGAAAGTCAAACAAAGTTTGACTTTCAGACTCGAAAGACTCGAAAAGCAATAAAAACAACGAAAGAATACTTACCCAGGGTCCCCGAATGCTAATCCCGATCCAAGAATCTCAGGTATGAAACAATGGTTTCAACTTAGAGTTTCTAAAATCAGAATTCTTGTAAGTTATGCAATGGGGGGCATGGGGTATATATAGTTTTCGGTCCACCGTTGAGATCGTTTGATGGAAAACGTGCCATGATCCAACCCGTACACTTGTCGGAAACTCATGGTAGCTAAAAATGGTTCTTATCCGCTGACTAGACATGTGAGAATGTGTGGTGGAGGATTAATCAGCTGAAATCTGATGTTAAAACATTGAATCTGGTCTGATCATGCAGTCGCGTAGCGCGACGGGTAAGCCTATAGGGCTCGCGCTACGCTAGCACCCCCCTGAATCAGAAAAGTTTCAGAATTGGCAGAAATGGTCCCTGCACGTGTTTAAGGCCTTTTTCGATGCGTTTGAACCCCGTTAACCTCATTTCAAGGCTCTAAAATGAAGTTAAAGTATAGGGAACTCAAAACATGCTCAAAAATATGCCAGAGGTCGGTTCGTTTGGTCGTACGAACGCGATGTTCGCTTAATTACGACGGAATGCGCATAAGTGTGAAAAACGATCCAAAATG
Organism: Helianthus tuberosus; assembly: GCA_030545235.1. Lineage (NCBI taxonomy): Eukaryota > Viridiplantae > Streptophyta > Magnoliopsida > Asterales > Asteraceae > Helianthus > Helianthus tuberosus. The sequence continues at coordinate 13,627 of JARYGA010058942.1, read as the reverse complement.
CGTGACGAATGGATTTTTCTTATGCCAAACACTAAAATAAAATATTATAGTGCTTACATAAATTTTTGGATGTCCAGATGTATTCAGAACGTAAGTTATGCGCGAAAATGCAAACTTGTGCACTTTTTGACACTTTTAGTCCCTGGATGACCCAAAAGTTTATTTTAGCACACCAAACACTTCAAAGCCTATTTCTAAGCCATGTAAAGGATATTTATGGTATTTTTAACTTATGGTCATGTTCCGGAATGTCTGTTACAGTTCAAATTGGCATACTTTCGCAGTTTGTCAACTTTAGTCCCTGTAAGCGATTTAACTTGATTTTGCCATACCAAAGCCTTCAAAACTTATTTCTAAGTTATGTAAAGGTTATTTAAGGTATGTTAAGCCTATTTCACTATTACGGAGTGTTCGTTGCATTAAACTGTTATATTTACGCATCAGTGCGCGTATAACCTTCCAGAAGGCGATTTAGAGCTTGAAATCGAACAAGAGTTGATATGTGCAAACGATACACATATTTTTACAAATCCCAAGTATAAAATACAATATTTCATTGGCTTGGCAGTTGTTTGATGGTCGCAGTGACACGGGTTCTGTCTGACTTTTGGAATAAATAAGTATATTGTCTATAAAAACAATTACAAATTTATCTAAATATGGTTTATAGATTCTATTCATCATGTACATGAATGCGGCAGGAGCATTCGTTAACCCGAAGGGCATGACTGTAAACTCGTAATGACCATACCTAGTTCTGAAAGCAGTTTTAGGTATGTCTTCTTCTTGTACCTTCAATTGATGATATTCGGAGCGTAAATCAATCTTAGAAAAATATCTAGCTCCTTGGAGTTGATCGAAAAGATCATCAATCCTAGGTAATGGGTATCGATTCTTAATTGTGACCTTATTCAGTTCTCTATAATCAATACACATTCTCATTGAACCATCCTTCTTCTTTACAAACAACACTGGCGCTCCCCACGGGGATGAGCTAGGTTGTATAAATCCTTTGCTTAATAATTCATCTAATTGCTTTTTCAGTTCTAACATTTCGGTAGGAGCTAACCGATAAGGTGCTTTGGCTATCGGTGTAGTTCCAGGAATTAGATGAATCCTAAATTCTACTTCCCTATCTGGTGGTAACCCTGGTAATTCTTCTGGGAATACCTATGGATATTCTGAGACTACAGGAATCTCCTTAAGTTCTTTACCCTTAGTATTAATGATTACTGAAATCATATATACTATGCCTTGCTTTCGTTCATAACTAGCAACTTTCATTACTGATATGAACTTCATGGGCTTACGTGGTTTATCTCCTGTAATTATGATTACTTCTCCAGTAGGTGTTTGAATTTCTATGGAATTCTGATCATAAAGAATTCAAGCATGGTTGGCTACTAACCAATCCATTCCTAATACAACATCGAATTCAGCTAATTTCATAGGTAATAGGTTTGCAAAGAATTTATGACCTGAAAGTTCTATATTTTCCTTTTGTAAAACTTTATCTATGCTAACGGAATTTCCATCTGCCGTTTCGACTGTAAAAATCTGCCTAAGTTGGGTTAAGGGTAAATTAAGAGCTTGACAGAATGAAGTATTTATAAAACTTTGGTTTGCACCAGAGTCAAATAATACTTTTGCGTAAATGTTGTGAACTAAGAACGTACCAGCTATCACATCTGGGATTAACTCAGCCTCCTGAGTTGTTAACTGAAAGGCTCGAACATTCTTCTTGGTAGCTCCGTCAGCTGTCTTGACTTTGTTGTCTGCTGGTTTGACCAATTTAGGACATTCTGTTTTGAAATGTCCTGTTTCACCACAGTTAGAGCAGACTATGGTTTTCCTTCTGCAGTTTTCTTCACGATGTCCTATGGTTTTGCAAAAAATTGCAGGTTACATTACATCTTCCATAATGTTTCTTTTTGCAATTCTTGCAGAATGGAAAATGTAACACCTGTGCCTCCACGGCCATCAAGCAAATGCCAAACCAATGAAATATTGTATTTCATACTTGGGATTTGTAAAAATATGTGTATCGTTTACACATATCAACTCTTGTTCAATTTCAAGCTTTAAATCGCTTTCTGGAAGGTTATACGCGCACCGATGCGTAAATATAACCAGTTTAACGCAAAAAATGCTCCGGAATAGTGATATAGGCTTAACATACCTTAAATAACCTTTACATAACTTAGAAATAAGTTTTGAAGGCTTTGGTATGGCAAAAACAAGTTAATTCGCTTACAGGGACTAAACTTGACAAACTCCGAAAGTATGCCAATTTGAACTGTAACAGACATTCCGGAACATGACCATAAGTTAAACATACCATAAATATCCTTTACATAGCTTAGAAATAGGCTTTGAGGGGTTCGGTATGCTAAAATAAACTTTTGGGTCATTCAGGGACTAAAAGTGTCAAAAAGTGCACAAGTTTGCATTTTCGCGCATAACTTACGTTCTGAATACATCCGGACATCCAAAAATTTATGTAAGCATGACTATATTATATTTTAGTGTTCGCCATAAGAAAAATCCATTCGTCACGTCATTTGGATCGTTTTTCGCGCTTATGCGCATTCCGTCGTAATTAAGCGAACATCGCGTTCGTACGGCCAAACGAACCAACCTCCGGCATATTTTTGAGCATGTTTTGAGTTCCCTATACTTTAACTTCATTTTAAAGCCTTAAAATGAGGTTAACGGGGTTCAAACGCATCGAAAAAGGCCTTAAAACACAACAGGGACCATTTCTGCCAACTTTGAAACATTTCTGAATCAGAGGAGGGCTAGCGTAGCGCGAGCCCTATAGGCTTTACCAGTCGCGCTACGCGACTGCCTATGGTGGACAGAAAACATGCAGAAACTCAGTTTTGCATTTTCGGGACCAGATTCGATGTATTAGCCGTTGTTTAATTCACAACCACACATTCTAAACTTGCTTAGTCAGCGGATAAGGATGGAACTTAGGCACCATAACCTTGCAACACATGTATGGAAGGAATTTAAGCACCTAAGCACCATAACTTTGCAACACATGTATGGATGGAATTTAAGCACCTAAGCACCATAACTTTGCAACACATGTACGGATGGGATTAAGGCACGTTTTCCATGAAACGATCTTAACGGTTCGGGTATTCCTATAAATACCCCAACACCCCCATTGCTAAAATCACTAGAATTCTGAATTGAGAACCTCTAAGTTGAAACCATTGTTTCATACCTGAGATTCTTGACTCGGGATTAGCATTCGGGGACCCTTCGTAACTATTCTTTCGTTCTTTTCCTTATTTTATTGCTTTTCGAGTCAGAAAGTCAAACTTTGTTTGACTTTCAGCGTTGACCAGTAATGGTCAATGCGAAGTTCGTTTGAACTTCGCAACGTGAGTGTAATCACGTTGGTCATAGTCCCTTGGGACTATGCCCACTGATTACCACGTTGTCTAGGGTCGTAGGGTAGGCGATCTAATAAATCGCCTATACCTTCGAACTCGACCCATTTGGTCGATCATTAGGATCCGACCAAATATATTAGGTGACCATAGTAGGTAGGGAATAACCTTCCGAGGTTATACCCTATGGTCGCTTCGTTTAAGTAGTTGTATGATAGGTAGTTTATATGCCTTAGGTAAATTACCAGAATACCCTTTTCATGTATAATTGGTAATTAAGCATATGTAACCTAAACTTTTGTCACATAACTGATTATGTAATATGTTTAGGCATATAACACTTGTCATAGGACTAGTTAGACAGTCCGAACGCGTTTCACGCACACGACGCGTTAAAGTAGCATAAGCTACCTTAATGGGTCGCGATGGGTCGAAAGCACTTAGGTTTGGTTTCATTGTAGTATGTAGGCCTTGTTAAACCATATCATATGAGTTCCAATACTCATTTGGTTTACCAAGCCTCATCCTATCCAATCTCTCGATTTAAGTCCGGTTTATTTATATAGTATTGGATTTGCCGACTGATTCCGTGCTCTCTCTAGCTTACTTGGTAGTTGTTCAAGACTCCTAAGCACTCTCAGGCGAGTACATTATTCCCCTCTTTTACTGTTTTCAACTGTTTTGGGGTGACTCATATGTGCTAAATGTTTTATCAATGGTTTCAAGAACAATTACAATGTGGTTTCAAGAACAATAACAATTATTTCAAGAACGCTAACAATGATTTCAAGAACGAATACAATGATTTCAAAAACTAATAACAATTTCAAAAAGTGAACAAACTTGTTGGTTGTAGTTTACATGACCGATGACATTCATTAGCAATGATCAAGCCGACCAGTATTAGGTTATGGTACCATAGGATCTGACAAATCCCGTTATTTACTGCACCCATTGTTATGTGTGGGGGTTGTGGGTAGCGACTGAATCTGTAATTATTAACTTATCCTTTGGTAAGGGTTTGTTAAGAACGAGAACAAGAGCGAGATGGAGCGAGGAACGCGTCAAGAAGGTTTGAATGTTATTAGAGAATCGACCATAAAGTAGTTTCACAATTAAAATATTAACTTACCCTTTGGTAAGGGTTTGTTAAGAACAAGAACAAGTTTTAACATTTGGGTAAACATTTGTATATGATTGACATTTGATGATGCATTTCCCACAAAACATAACTTTGATTTAAACCAAGTTTTACTTCAATACTTTGTTTTTTTGTGCATATGGTTTAGTTGAGACATTTCACTTGCCATACATGACATTTTGACATAGACATTTGACATGGATATTTGACATAGACATTTGACATGGATATTTGACATAGACATTTTGACATGATTTACATCTTGACATGAATACTTTGACATATTACCCAATACATTTGACAATTGATTTAAACATAGACTTCTTACATTGGTTGGTTTGGATTGATTAAGTGATTATGTAACGATGCGTGTGTAATATGATACAAACATGGTGGATACGCCGCTGGTACTTCCTATATATAAGTGTGTGTATGGTATTACATATTGTAGCGTTATTTGAATCATTTCAGTTTGAGACATAGAACATTTTATACAAGTAACATACTTTTCACAAGACATTTATTTACAAACAACTTATCTTATACAAACTCATTTTACATGGTTATTCATTTAATCATGCATTATTCTCTAATTTATACATATCATCTAAACTTATTATTTTTCAAATGATTTACAAAGACAAAGCAAATTACAAGGTTCATGACTAAACATTTTCTTAAACAGAAGTCATGAATCTTATTTTCACAAAACCTATGTACTCGCCAGCATTTCTTTGCTGACCTCGTTTTCACATATGTTTCAGGTATTGTTGGATGATATCGATTGATAAGATGCATGCTCACATAGGACTGGACAAGGCCTTAGTGACTCAATAACAATGATAGACTATGTTTAAATTGTGTATTTAGATATTCAGACAATGTAATTATTCAATGTTTAATAAAACGAAACACTTTTTGGTATCCATGGTTATGAAACATTAATTCTGTTGCAATACGCCCCGATGTTTCCGCCGCGATTTGTTGTTTTACGCGGTCGGGGTCTGACAGAAAGATGGTATCAGAGCCAACGGTTATAGGGAATTAGGTTATTAGTAATGCTTTGACCTAGTCTATAACCTTCTTAGGACCCTAACGCGAGTTTACTTGCGTTTAGTCATAAAACAATACCGTCACCTATCCTTAGGCGACGACCACAACAAGAACATAAATTTCAAAACCGCTTTGAAAACTAATCATCTGTTCTAGGATGATTGATTACAAGGTTTTGAACCCTCTATTGTAAGGTTTTGAATCCTCTGTTATATGGTTTTGAACCCCTTCGAATTTTCAAAATCTCGACAAGGTTTTGAGTCTTAAATAATGTGAACACGTGCAAACTGGAAGGGTGAATGCCTGTATTCTGGGTTTTCTGTCTAGGCAAGCACTTCGTATATATCTCATCAGACGCGAGACCAGTTGTGCTTACCTGGGAATTCTTGGGATGAGTGTTCACTTATAGGCGAGCATGTCTTCGCGATACATTATTTTTGACCCATTTACTTTGATCAGTCACTGTGTGTCGTTTGTTGCTTTGTAGTAACAAACAAATAACCACTATCCTTGCTTTCATCAGATTTGTTTCATCTCATTCTTTTCGTCTAAATTCTCTCACTCGTTTCCTTTCATGTTTCCTCTTTTAGACAATGCCTCCTCGACGCGAAAACCAGATAGAGACTGCCGAGCTGGCAGAAATCATTGCGCAGCAAATGGCTGCTCAATTCCCAAACCTCTTTGCTCAATGGAACCAAGCCAACAACAACAACAATGTACTATGCAAATACAAGGATTTTAACCAGGCTAAACCACTCAAGTTTAGTGGTTCTGAAGGAGCGACTGGGCTTCTTCAATGGTTCGAGAGCATTGAGAATACTTTCCGCCACGTGCAGTGTCCTAACAATCGCAAGGTCGAGTTTTCTTCGAGTGTGTTTCAGAAGAGGGCTCTCACATGGTGGAACGGGGTTATGAGGGATCGTGGTGCAGAAGTTGCTCTGGCACAGACATGGGCTGAACTTAGGGCCCTGATGATGAGAGAATTCTGTCCTCGTCATGAGCAGCGAGCTTTGGAGAAGGAATTTGATGAATTGAAGCAAGATAGTGGTGAGCACAGGGCGTATACTGATAGGTTTGAGGAGTTGAGTCTGCTTTGCCCGACAATGGTTACCCCACTTGACATAGCTATCGAAAGGTACATCGATGGCCTACCTGACTCGGTACAAGACATCCTTACTGGTAGTAACCCTGCCACACTCCGTCAGGCGATCGAGTTATCTGCGACATTGACTGAGTCACAGATTCGGAAGAATAAGTTACACAGAAAGGGTGACAAGGGTAAGAAGCAGGAGTCTGACAAGGATGATAGCAAGAAAGGTCAAAACAAGAAGGGTAAGGATGGTGAGACGTCAAAGAAATCAAGGAAGCGAAAGGGTGGTCAAAACTTTGCTGTTACAGCACAGACTGCTCAGAACCCGCGAAACTTACCAGCTCAGCCACCTGCAAAGAAAGCATATGCCGGTACCGCACCTTATTGTGCACGCTGCAACGGTCATCACGCAGTACAACCAGCTTGCTGGCAATGCACGACGTGTGGTAAACTTGGGCATTTGGCCAAGGTTTGTCGTTTGGGACAAAATCAGGCTGCTCAGGTTCAAGCTCCGGTTCAAGGGAATGCTGTGAGATTTCCACTGGGTTCATGTTTCAACTGCGGAGAGATTGGTCATTTCCGTCACAACTGCCCGAGACTGATGAATGCAAATGCTAACGCAAACCCGAATGCGAACGTCAACGTCAATGTAAATCCAGCACGCGGTCGAGTGTTTAACATCAATGAGGCACTCAATGATGAAGGAGTGAACAATTAGTATTTTGTTTTTCCTCTGGTTGGTATCTTGTAACATTTAAAGACAATGCGGTTGTTATATAAATAAAATTTGTGGTTTTATTTTTAACTAATGCAATTGTATGAATGTTTGATTCAACCTTATGATGTCAACACAAAGACAAAACTACTTGTGTGGTTCTGTCATTTTTATGATCACTTGTGATCTCTCTAAGAACCTCAAACACTTGTTTCTTTTAAATCTAAAGTATCTTATCGTCTTGCACCGTTCGAGATGCAAGAATTATCAAAACAACTTCAAGAGTTGTCTGATAAAGGATTCATCCGTCCGAACTTTTCACCTTGGAGAAACTCCTATCCTCTTTGTGAAAAGAAAAATGGATCTTTTCAAATGAATATCGATTAACGTAAGCCTATTAAGCTTACCATCAAGAATCGATATCCCCTACCTTAAATCAACGATTTCTCCGATCAACTGCATAGCGTTTCATGCTTTTCCAAGATCGATTTGCGTTTTGGGTATCATCAACTTTGTATGCTCGAAGAAGATATTCCCAAAACGGTTTTCTGCATGAAGTATGGCCATTACGAGTTTACAGTCATGCCTTTTAGGTTGACAAATACTCCAGCCATCTTCAAGGACTTAATAAATAAAGTCTGCAAGCCTTATTTGGATCAGTTCGTCATTGTTATTAATGACATCTTGATCTATTCATATCCCGAGCTGATAACGATCAACACTTTCATTGACACTGGAACCCTTAAAGAAGGAACAAACTTTTCGCTAAATCCTCCAAGAGGAAATTTTGGCTTAAAGAAGTTCAGTTTTTTTTTGGGTCATGTAGTCAACAAGCAGGGTATTCATATGGATCAATCCAAATTACTGCAATTAAGGATTTGATTCCTTGTATGCTTTAAATACCCGTGTCCAAAGATAACAAATTTAAAGGTCAAATTAAACAATTATGCAATTATGTGATATGTGTTTATGTGTTCTCCTCTATGTTTTTGTGTGATCCGATTTTCAAATCCTCATAGAATCTTTTATATCTTCATATGAGGGATTCGTAGTAGGATATTCAAAAGGTACTACCTTAAATCCTTATGGGCTTCTACGTAGTAGTTAAGACCCTTGGATTATATAGTACCACTCCATGATTCTTAAGAGACCTTAAGTGGTCTAGTCAAAAAAAAAAAAAAAAAAAGATTGATTCACAATCTGGTTAAAGAATGACATCTAGTGATGTAGCTGAACAGACTCCTTGATAGTCTCTTTAGATCATTTATTGATTTAATTAAAAGGACTCTATGGCGGTCTAGTCACACTCATCACAGGAATGTTCATTTGGTTTTACCCTACACGTTATAAAATAGACTGTGTGAACTGTGCAAGGAATTGTCTAATTATGGACGCGTACATAATTAAGAAATTTAGTGCACAGAAACCCAGTAAGATTTATTATGTGTAAGAATCGATAGTGACAACAATAACGAAATGGGAACGATGTAATGGAGGTACGGTGGACGCACCAATGACGCTTCATATACTTGTATATAAGTGTCCCTCTTACATTGCAAACATAATGTTATTAAGGTTACTAGAAGTTCAAGAACCCTAACTAATATTGTTCGATCTTTTCAACTTTATGTTTCAAGCTCTCATAAGTTTCCTCTAAATAAATTTCGGGACGAAATTTCCTAAAGTAGGGGAGACTGTAACACCTGTGCCTCCACGGCCATCAAGCAAATGCCAAACCAATGAAATATTGTATTTCATACTTGGGATTTGTAAAAATATGTGTATCGTTTACACATATCAACTCTTGTTCAATTTCAAGCTTTAAATCGCTTTCTGGAAGGTTATACGCGCACCGATGCGTAAATATAACCAGTTTTAACGCAACAAAGGCTCCGGAATAGTGATATAGGCTTAACATACCTTAAATAACCTTTACATAACTTAGAAATAAGTTTTGAAGGCTTTGGTATGGCAAAAACAAGTTAATTCGCTTACAGGGACTAAACTTGACAAACTGCGAAAGTATGCCAATTTGAACTGTAACAGACATTCCGGAACATGACCATAAGTTAAACATACCATAAATATCCTTTACATAGCTTATAAATAGGCTTTGAGGGGTTCGGTATGCTAAAATAAACTTTTGGGTCATTCAGGGACTAAAAGTGTCAAAAAGTGCACAAGTTTGCATTTTCGCGCATAACTTACGTTCTGAATACATCCGGACATCCAAAAATTTATGTAAGCATGACTATATTATATTTTAGTGTTCGCCATAAGAAAAATCCATTCGTCACGTCATTTGGATCGTTTTTCGCGCTTATGCGCATTCCGTCGTAATTAAGCGAACATCGCGTTCGTACGGCCAAACGAACCAACCTCCGGCATATTTTTGAGCATGTTTTGAGTTCCCTATACTTTAACTTCATTTTAAAGCCTTAAAATGAGGTTAACGGGGTTCAAACGCATCGAAAAAGGCCTTAAAACACAACAGGGACCATTTCTGCCAACTTTGAAACATTTCTGAATCAGAGGAGGGCTAGCGTAGCGCGAGCCCTATAGGCTTTACCAGTCGCGCTACGCGACTGCCTATGGTGGACAGAAAACATGCAGAAACTCAGTTTTGCATTTTCGGGACCAGATTCGATGTATTAGCCGTTGTTTAATTCACAACCACACATTCTAAACTTGCTTAGTCAGCGGATAAGGATGGAACTTAGGCACCATAACCTTGCAACACATGTATGGAAGGAATTTAAGCACCTAAGCACCATAACTTTGCAACACATGTATGGATGGAATTTAAGCACCTAAGCACCATAACTTTGCAACACATGTACGGATGGGATTAAGGCACGTTTTCCATGAAACGATCTTAACGGTTCGGGTATTCCTATAAATACCCCAACACCCCCATTGCTAAAATCACTAGAATTCTGAATTGAGAACCTCTAAGTTGAAACCATTGTTTCATACCTGAGATTCTTGACTCGGGATTAGCATTCGGGGACCCTTCGTAACTATTCTTTCGTTCTTTTCCTTATTTTATTGCTTTTCGAGTCAGAAAGTCAAACTTTGTTTGACTTTCAGCGTTGACCAGTAATGGTCAATGCGAAGTTCGTTTGAACTTCGCAACGTGAGTGTAATCACGTTGGTCATAGTCCCTTGGGACTATGCCCACTGATTACCACGTTGTCTAGGGTCGTAGGGTAGGCGATCTAATAAATCGCCTATACCTTCGAACTCGACCCATTTGGTCGATCATTAGGATCCGACCAAATATATTAGGTGACCATAGTAGGTAGGGAATAACCTTCCGAGGTTATACCCTATGGTCGCTTCGTTTAAGTAGTTGTATGATAGGTAGTTTATATGCCTTAGGTAAATTACCAGAATACCCTTTTCATGTATAATTGGTAATTAAGCATATGTAACCTAAAATTTTGTCACATAACTGATTATGTAATATGTTTAGGCATATAACACTTGTCATAGGACTAGTTAGACAGTCCGAACGCGTTTCACGCACACGACGCGTTAAAGTAGCATAAGCTACCTTAATGGGTCGCGATGGGTCGAAAGCACTTAGGTTTGGTTTCATTGTAGTATGTAGGCCTTGTTAAACCATATCATATGAGTTCCAATACTCATTTGGTTTACCAAGCCTCATCCTATCCAATCTCTCGATTTAAGTCCGGTTTATTTATATAGTATTGGATTTGCCGACTGATTCCGTGCTCTCTCTAGCTTACTTGGTAGTTGTTCAAGACTCCTAAGCACTCTCAGGCGAGTACATTATTCCCCTCTTTTACTGTTTTCAACTGTTTTGGGGTGACTCATATGTGCTAAATGTTTTATCAATGGTTTCAAGAACAATTACAATGTGGTTTCAAGAACAATAACAATTATTTCAAGAACGCTAACAATGATTTCAAGAACGAATACAATGATTTCAAAAACTAATAACAATTTCAAAAAGTGAACAAACTTGTTGGTTGTAGTTTACATGACCGATGACATTCATTAGCAATGATCAAGCCGACCAGTATTAGGTTATGGTACCATAGGATCTGACAAATCCCGTTATTTACTGCACCCATTGTTATGTGTGGGGGTTGTGGGTAGCGACTGAATCTGTAATTATTAACTTATCCTTTGGTAAGGGTTTGTTAAGAACGAGAACAAGAGCGAGATGGAGCGAGGAACGCGTCAAGAAGGTTTGAATGTTATTAGAGAATCGACCATAAAGTAGTTTCACAATTAAAATATTAACTTACCCTTTGGTAAGGGTTTGTTAAGAACAAGAACAAGTTTTAACATTTGGGTAAACATTTGTATATGATTGACATTTGATGATGCATTTCCCACAAAACATAACTTTGATTTAAACCAAGTTTTACTTCAATACTTTGTTTTTTTGTGCATATGGTTTAGTTGAGACATTTCACTTGCCATACATGACATTTTGACATAGACATTTAACATGGATATTTGACATAGACATTTGACATGGATATTTGACATAGACATTTTGACATGATTTACATCTTGACATGAATACTTTGACATATTACCCAATACATTTGACAATTGATTTAAACATAGACTTCTTACATTGGTTGGTTTGGATTGATTAAGTGATTATGTAACGATGCGTGTGTAATATGATACAAACATGGTGGATACGCCGCTGGTACTTCCTATATATAAGTGTGTGTATGGTATTACATATTGTAGCGTTATTTGAATCATTTCAGTTTGAGACATAGAACATTTTATACAAGTAACATACTTTTCACAAGACATTTATTTACAAACAACTTATCTTATACAAACTCATTTTACATGGTTATTCATTTAATCATGCATTATTCTCTAATTTATACATATCATCTAAACTTATTATTTTTCAAATGATTTACAAAGACAAAGCAAATTACAAGGTTCATGACTAAACATTTTCTTAAACAGAAGTCATGAATCTTATTTTCACAAAACCTATGTACTCGCCAGCATTTCTTTGCTGACCTCGTTTTCACATATGTTTCAGGTATTGTTGGATGATATCGATTGATAAGATGCATGCTCACATAGGACTGGACAAGGCCTTAGTGACTCAATAACAATGATAGACTATGTTTAAATTGTGTATTTAGATATTCAGACAATGTAATTATTCAATGTTTAATAAAACGAAACACTTTTTGGTATCCATGGTTATGAAACATTAATTCTGTTGCAATACGCCCCGATGTTTCCGCCGCGATTTGTTGTTTTACGCGGTCGGGGTCTGACAGAAAGATGGTATCAGAGCCAATGGTTATAGGGAATTAGGTTATTAGTAATGCTTTGACCTAGTCTATAACCTTCTTAGGACCCTAACGCGAGTTTCTTGCGTTTAGTCATAAAACAATACCGTCACCTATCCTTAGGCGACGACCACAACAAGAACATAAATTTCAAAACCGCTTTGAAAACTAATCATCTGTTCTAGGATGATTGATTACAAGGTTTTGAACCCTCTATTGTAAGGTTTTGAATCCTCTGTTATATGGTTTTGAACCCCTTCGAATTTTCAAAATCTCGACAAGGTTTTGAGTCTTAAATAATGTGAACACGTGCAAACTGGAAGGGTGAATGCCTGTATTCTGGGTTTTCTGTCTAGGCAAGCACTTCGTATATATCTCATCAGACGCGAGACCAGTTGTGCTTACCTGGGAATTCTTGGGATGAGTGTTCACTTATAGGCGAGCATGTCTTCGCCAGCATTTCTTTGCTGACCTCGTTTTCACATATGTTTCAGGTATTGTTGGATGATATCGATTGATAAGATGCATGCTCACATAGGACTGGACAAGGCCTTAGTGACTCAATAACAATGATAGACTATGTTTAAATTGTGTATTTAGATATTCAGACAATGTAATTATTCAATGTTTAATAAAACGAAACACTTTTTGGTATCCATGGTTATGAAACATTAATTCTGTTGCAATACGCCCCGATGTTTCCGCCGCAATTTGTTGTTTTACGCGGTCGGGGTGTTACAGCAAAGTTGAAGATTGCCCTGTTCCTCTTTTCCTGAAACTGCTGTTATTACCCCTACGAATTCCTTGGGTAATTTTCTGAGCCAATTCCTTTTTCCTGTTTTCATCTTTCGTGCGTACCAATTCGTCGGTTAGGGTATTAGCTAATTCCACAGCATCGTCAATAGTGCGAGGTCT
>JARYGA010058941.1:0-45151 GCA_030545235.1 Helianthus tuberosus | reverse complement strand
ATTGGCCAAAGGTTTGGTGTGCGACAAGTGGCAATGGGTGAGTATACCCGTGTCACCCGGTTCATGTACCCGTCTCTCAGTTAATACCCGCTTATGATCATAAATATAATTATGATTTGTCTCGTATGTTGTTCGTAATTACCAGTTAAACAGGTTAAGTGGATTTTAGTTCGTTGCCCAAGGAGTAATTCTTACGGGTTAAGACCCGGTCGGCAGCATTGACTTATCGAACCGGACATAATATCCAACAGCTCCCACTTGGACAGTCTCTAATAAGATCTCAACGCAGACAGCCAGTGGTGCTCTAGCAACACATAGCTTGAAGGAACAGTGGCTCGAATGACCAGGATCAATCGAACCAGGGGTTTAGTTCTCAATAAAAGAGGTGGATTTTCTCGTTTGTTTCGGAGTTTAACTGGACTTCTTCTCCGATGGTATCTGCAAAACGAACAGCCGTTAGACTCGCCACGGGGAGAATGGGGGTTCTCTCCGTGACCACCCTCCGGCGTGAGAATAAGTACAGATCTCAATGAAGAAGAAGAAGTAGTGAAAGTGAAGTGAATGTAACTTGCGAAATCATACCTGACCTGTCTTATTTATAGCTCGGATTTGGGCGGGAAAATCTTTTGACGGAGATAGTAACGGATGGCATTTTTCGTAAGCGGTTATTGCCTTTTTCGTTGATCATCACGATCCATTCGAGCACACGGATCGTGATTATGATCAATGGCCAGGGGAAAGCCACGTGGAAAGTAGTTTTATGTGTATCTCTCTCCAAGTTAGTGCCATCATCGTGATTGAGATAGACGTCCAGGATGATGCCATGTCACCATTCGGTTGTAACCGAATGGTTGTGCACGATGAAGTTTTCTAGAAGGTTTACAGCTGCAACCCTTTATGTTCTTGCAACGTGTTAATTCTGTTACAAAAGGAAAGAACACTTTTGCTTGTTATGGTTCTTCGCGCGCGGAGATGTTTAGGTTCTCAACTTTGAGTCTAACTTTTACCCTTGCGCGAGCCTGCGCGGGGTTGTTAGTTGAACGTTGGTTTTATCCTTTCTCTGGCACACAGTTTATTGAAGATTGTTTTCTTCTATGTGTTGTTTAGAACCGTCGTGCAGCCGCGTGGGGTTTCCGTTTAAAGATGTTTATGTGGTGGGGTTACGGTGTGGTTCCTTGTGCCTGCGCAAGGTTTTTGAGACTATACCCCTTCAAGTCCCCTAGTCCAGTGTTGCTCTTACGCGAGTAAGTGGAGCACTGGAATATACAAGATGAAGTGTGCGCTTTTGCTTTGAGTAGTTTTTGTGCGAAATATGGAGAATTTTATTGTAGAAGATACTTTTCTTTCTAGTTGAATTGCTCGTGATTTCAAAATTTGAAAAATTTGACCCTTTGTAGGTGAAAGGTACTATTCTGATTGTTGACGTGTGACGGGTTTGGTGACAGGCTGTCAAGTGTCAGTTATTCATTAAATGTGTGTCATCTAACGTGGCCTTCACACGCGCGTGGGGTTGTTTGCTGTCTCCTACTCGCCCCTGATGCTTCGTTAACCGTGTTTTTTTCTGAAAAAGGAGGCTATCCCATTTTTCTAGGGCTTTGATGGCGGTGAGTATAAAACCCTTTTTAGTGCCTTCTTTTTATTGCTTGTTTTTTAAACTCCATTCGTCTTCCTCAATATTTCTCTGAAGAAACCTGTAAATCTGCTCCTCTTATGTCTACTGGAGAACGTCACGAGGATTCGTCGGAGGAGATGTATGCCGGTCTTCCACCCCTGAAGTGGTCGAAGGAAATGTTTGATATCATGGTTCAAAATTTTAAATTCCCTGATAGTTGGGGTGTTCGATATCCCGATGAGGGTCAGACGGCGGCATACGCTCCGGTCAGGTATATTACATTGTTCTGGGACTATTTTGCTAAAGGAAACTTCCGATTGCCGGCGACAAGGTTTTTTCTTAACATTCTTGCATATTACAAGTTCCATGTTTCCCAATTACACCTAATCGGAATGGTTTGAATTTGTCATTTCGAATTCCTTTGTCGATCACTGTATATTGAGCCGACGGTTAACCGTTTCCGAGTGTTGTATCAAATGCACTGTTCTCAGGGCTTTTATTCCTTTGCCCAACGTGCTTCAGCAAAGAAAATCTTATTGCATCCCCCGAAATCCTTTCATGAATGGAAGCCGAAATTTTTCTTTATCAAAGCCGGCATTATTCCGATGAAGATGACTTTCAGGGGTAAAGAAGACATTGCGGTAGAGACCATACAAACCCCTCTTTCGGAGATTTAGTATCAGGATTTGAAGGATGTTCCGTCAATTGAACTGCCGAAGAGAGCCTTAGTTGCTGCTGGCATGAGTCTTTATTGGAAAATGGAACGTGAAGACAAGCCAGTGTATATGGAGGATGATAAAAGTAAGCTTTGGGAATTTCTTACTGTTTGTTTCTCGTTTTTGTAAATAATATGAATTTGTTCCTTTGCTTCTCTTTGTAGTTGTTTTTTATGTTGTGGCATATAAAAGAGAGAACGGGAAGATGACCACTGTCCCAAAGAGAGCTGATGAGGAACGTTGGTACTTACAGATAATCAAGAATTTTGCCCTTCCGCGGGATGAAGATCTGGCAGCGCAACCTTCGACTGGTGTTGGTAAGTTTTTTTTTTATATTGCAATATTACTCTTTGATGTCTTTGTGCGTGGGGTAATATTGCAATATTCTTTTAAATAGGTGAGCTGACTAACCTGGGCATAGGCCTTGAAAAGAAGAAACACGTACCGACTGTTGCTAGCGCTCCGAAGAAGACTGATGTATCAGGAGCACAATCTTTGAAGGCTAAGTCTTTCAAGGGAGAGAAGAAAGGTACGCGCCATTCCTCTGACTCCTGGTATGATTATATAGTGGTGTCTGATACGCTGGAAGGACTTGCACCTGTAGTTACAAAGAAGCCCAAGGCTGAGCCCCGGGATACCGCTTATATCCCAACCTCGTATCCTGATGACCCCATTGATTTGGAGTCAAGTCCAGAGCCCTTATTGAAAACAAAGGCGGGAAAAAGGAAACATACTGAAGTTGAGACTGGGACGCAACCTGCTAAGAAGATGCCGAAAAGAAAAATTGGCAAAAGAGGCAATCTAGATGCCTTTATTGCGAAACCTTCCCCAGGCGAGTATTTTCTTTATTTGTGATTTATGCGCACCATATGTTATTAGTATGAACTTTGTTTTTGCAGAAAAAGCAGTTCTCGCTGTTCATGCGGAGGCATCATCTGTTTTTAATGATGATCTTCTTTCTTCGTCACCTCGTGCCTCTGCTAAGGAGCAGCTAAAAGGTACAGAAGCTGTTGAGGTGGAGAACATTGTTGAGGTGGAAGATCCTGAAGCTGGGGAACCTGTTGTGGTTGAGGTAGAAGTCGAGAAAGTTGTTAGGTCGGAGACTGTAGGTACTTCAGCCCAAGTCTCCTAAGGTGGTGGCGCAGGATCCTGAGAAAGGAAAATCTATTCAAGAAGACCCAGTGACTACTATTCATTTCTCTTCTATGACTATCGCGCTCGTAAATGCTGAAAAAAGCCCAGCTATTGACCAGGGCTTCTTTACTCAAGTTGATGAAGATTCTCCTATCCGCCCGGATGAAACTCTGGGGGATTATTATTACAGATGTTACTCGAAGAAAAAAGCTATTGAGATTCATGCGCCGGTGTGGAAACTGAAGAAAGGTGACACTTTTTCAGACTGGCGGGTTTGTCGTGACTGGTTGCAAGGTATCTTTCCACCTGGTGAGATCAAATTTCAAGAGGAACGTCCTCATGATCAGACCTACCATGCTTATCTTGAAGAAGCTGCTAGCTACACGTCCACTACGCATCGTATAGTGCGTGAGTGGCGTAGCATGCATAAAGAATGGGCTGCTTTTGAGGCGTCCAAGAAAAAAGCTTCTGAAGATGAGGCCCGTGCTGCCTTATTGAGGGCTAAGTTGGAGGCTGATCGAGCCAAGTTTGAGAGTGATCAAAAAACTGAAGAGTGGTCCGTTGCTGGCTGGAAAAGAAAAGCGGAGGCTGAAGCCGCTCTCCTTTCAGAGGAGCGCAAACGTTGGAGGGAAATTTGCGAGAAAGACAATAATGAAAAAATGGGTTTCCGCAATGTCATCAATAATCTCAAGGCAGAAGTTGAGAAGCTGAAGAAGCAGGATGCGGAGATTGAGAAGTTGAAGAAAGAGAAGGCAGAGACTGAAGCAGCCCGTGATGAAGCTCGTTCACATAGAGAGAGGAGTGAACAGAGAGAGGTACGAACTTGTGACACCCTTGCCCTTATGGATAAGGAGATAGATGAACTCACCTCTTTATTATCTGAGCAGGGACAAATTCAGGCGGAGCTTGAGTCTGCCAAAAAAGATTTACAACTTGAACGAGTTGCAAAGGCTGAGTCCTCCCGCCGCTTGAGCGAAATCGAAGAAAAGTTGGAAAATTCTGAAACTGCTCGAGTAACGGCGGAGTGTCAGATTGAACCGTTGAAGAATGATATACTTTGGATGAAGCATCGCGGGATCATAAGTGTGAGTGTGTTAACTTTTGGTTACGTTTTGTTGTGGTTATGTCTTCTGAGCTGTTGCATTGCGTAGGTTGCCAATTCTGTTCTAAACTCCAGTGAGCTGGATCAAACGGTCGTGCAACTGTTGACTACTACGCGCAGTAATGGATATGCCCAGGGCTACACAGAATGTACTCAGCATGTTAATAGTGCATTAAAGGTTGATTGGGATACCAGTAGGTCCGCTACACACGGAGTAGACACTGGAGCTGCTCATGCTGCTGCCAAGGCTGAATATAACACTTTGCATCTTACCGTGATGGACCTAGTCACAGTTGCGCCGCAATCTGAAGATTTTGTGGTGCAATTAAAGGAAGTGTTTCCGGATGAAGATGATGATGATGAAGACCTAGATTAGGTTCTTTGTACTTTTGTGGTTGCTGCTCGTTTGTATTTTGAACAGGATTGGGATTTTGATCCCTTTTTGATGGTTTGTTGTTGCGATGTAGCGCAAGTAACTTGTTGAATTGATTTCGTGTTTTAATTACAATGTCTTGCATGAGTACAATTTCTTTGTTTCAGGTAACGCAAATAAAGATGGTATAAAGCTCATGTGTGAACGTTGGGCTGGACCTTGCGCGATACTTGTGATCGCGGACCGTTCATGAGACTTGCATTAGTTTACCATAATGTTTTTGCGTGTACCAAAAGGAATTGCATGCTTTTTTGTAATAAACAGAGAAATAATGTAATGAACTTTGTATTAATTGGATAGGGCGCAGAGGCCATGAGTTTACAAAGTTGTTTTGCTATAAATAATGGAACTTAATTAATTGCACGTACAGATAGTCTTGAGCCAAGGTTGGTAAGTTGTACTTGACCAATTATGGGTGGCTATGTCTGCAGCGCATTGCTCTGTCTGGGGCTCAAGTTTGTTTGGCTTTTTTGCTCGGCCCTTCATCCCCGCGAGTGATTTGTTTGATGTCTTTGCGCACATTTTGGACTAAGTGGGTGAGTTCTCCGCTCTTTAATGCTTTTTCTATTTCAGTGCGGAGGCTTATGCAATTATTTGTGGTGTAGCTGTTGTCTTTATGGTACTCACAGTAAAGGTTCGGGTCTTGCCCCCTCTTGTTCTTCATTAGCGGTGGCGTTTTGAATTGATAGTCCTCGGTGCTAAGTACCTCCGCCGGTGTTTTTGTTAGAGGGGTTCATTGTCGTTCACGGTTCTCCCGCTTAGCCTCTTTCTGCGCTGTTAGCTTGTTAATTTTCATACGGGCATCATCGGATGAGTATGTGCCTGAGGTTGAATCTCTCCAGTTTTTCTTAAATTTCTTGTCGTTGCTCCCGCTTATGTCCTGCGGACGGTTCTGCGATAGTGGTGGTATGTTGGAGCTTAGATTCCGCTCTGTTTGAGCGTAAATTTTAGCCGCGGCCATTAGTTTCTCCCAAATTTTAGGCAAGCCTTCTGTTCCTGACAGGACTTTAATCATATCGTCACAACGCACGACATATTTGAATTGCGCTCGTATTAGATGTTCATGTACGTCGCCTATTTCTAGCACTTCTTTGTTGTATCTCGTTATGAAGTCTTCCAAACTTTCATCATCTCATCTCCAGATGTTCATCACGTCAGCGGTGTCTCTGATGGATCTGCGTTGTTGGCTGAAGTGAACTAGGAACTTCTCTCTCAAATCCACCCATGATGTTAACTTACCTACTGGTAAGTTGTCAAACCATAATCGTGTTGCACCTGTCAGGGTTTGGATGAATAAGTGACACCACATGGGTAATGTCCATCTCCCGACTAGGCCTGTGCTGGTAAACACACGTAGATGATCGTCTGGATCTGTCATTCCGTTGAACTTTCCAACATTTGATGGTAATTTTGCCCTCTCAAGGGGAGCTAGAGCGATTTCACTGACAAATTTTGAATTCTCAGCTGCTTCTACTGGACGGTAGATTAAATTGTAATCATACTCTGCGTCCGGATTGTAAACCGCACGGGTTTTAGGTTTATAATTTGCATGATCTCGTTGCAATCAGCTAAAAACACTTGTGTTATCGCCTTCCTGATATGTTTTTTCATACTCATCGGTTTGGGTGTCCCGTTTCTGGTAAGAACGCGGGCCCAACCGAGAATGAACTGAGTGACATTTATGAGAATACTGATCATCACGGTAATCTCTTCGTCGAGACTCTGAGTGAGTAGATTCGTACCTAGTGGGAGATCTGGAGTAGACTTCTGTATCGTCCACGGATATTCGTGATGGTGCATCATAGTGTGATGTACGTGGTGCAGTCGGTGTTCGTATTTGAGGTGCGGATTTCTGTGATTGAGTTGCGGGTGGAGCAGCTTGTGCACAGAGTTGTGCTTAAACTGTGTTAATTGCACCCTGAGATCTTACATACCATGAAATCGGGGTTTCACCAGGGGGTAAGATCGAACTTATCGGGATCTCAGGCTGTGCTCCCGGTGTAAATGGAAGACTTATCAGGATCACAGAGTTGTTCATAACATCAAGTGTAGTGGTGAACACCTAGAGGTACCTATATGGAAGACTTGTTCTTCCTACCTCTTGCATGACTTCTATGACACAAAAGAGGTACCTAAATGGAGGAATTCATCCTCCTACCTCATGCTTGACATATTTGACATATTAACATATTACATAACCTATATATTACTTAAGTAATCAACCTTTGATGATGATATAATGGTCACTTGTCGAGGTGTTTGGTTACATCATCTAAACACTATGTGTTAAAGATAATTACTTTGCATATATATTTTCCATATTTCTTTTAATCCCGAATCTCGACTTTAAACATACCTTAACGTTCAATCCGTATACATTCAACCTCCTAAACTTATTCACTTGTCAACACTTGGATAATCGGAAGACTTAGCAATTTGTGAGTATACTTGACCCATTTTACCGTTTTCACAGTTTTAGGTGTAACATGTTTTTATATACAAAACTCACTTAGTATACATATTCTGATGCAAATACATAAACAAACAATCCAATACATGCTTACTATTTGTTATGCTTGATTCGTATTTTCTGGGTGATTCTTATGTGATGAACTTGTCATTAGCTTTGTACAAGCCTCCACTTAACATGTATAGCGCTATAGGAGTAACGCACCGCCCGTGAACGAGAGGTCATGTTAGGTTTATTCATTCATACTTGCGTAAATAGAGGGTTGACTTGTAAATCGCATGCCAGTTTAATACGTTAATCTTGATAACTAGGTTTGCCATGTGGATTGTTCCTTATCATTTTTATACTTATATACTACGCACCAAACTTGTATACTTACCAATACTTTTTGTATTGAACTACACTTTTAAAACATGTTGCAGGTTTAGCGATGATGTTGGTGATGCATGGAATCTAGTAGGATGCTTAGATACACACTTTAAATTTGTATTCTTATTGTATTGTATTTCATTATTCATGTTGTATTTGTTTCAAATTCTTGTAATTGACTATTTAGAAATGAAATGAAATTTATTACTTAAATACTTGTCACAAATAGTGTTATGAAGTCTCCTGCAATATATTTCGTCTCACTCCGATGTTTCCGCCATAGGTTGGGGTGTGACAGATTGGTGTCAGAGCCATAACTATAGGGAATTAGGAAAAATTGCCATGCTTTTTACCAAGTCTACAGTTCTAGAGCTTTATTCTTATGTTTTGCTTGAACCACTTGTATGATACTTTATTTGCTCCTTATTTATTTTCTTTTGACCTTTTAAACATATATGTCACTTTTGTGTTAATACTTGCTTTATTATGTGTTGATACTTATTTTATTGTTCTACTCTTTATGTGTTATTCTCGATATGCATTCTTATGTGTTTATACTTGTTCGCTTATTTCATTATTTAAATCTGACAACACTCACACCATACCAACGAGATGACTTCACCAAAATAGGCGTGAAATCCATAATTTGGTGAACGACTCTCAATCCACCTATTCTTTTTACATGAAATTCGCCACCAAGTTAGGAGTGAGATCCTCATCTTGATGGAGAGTTTCCATTTTCAAATTCTAGTGGACCCTCGTCAAAGTGTCAAAATTAAAAAAAATTTGACCTGACGAGTACAAACCACACATAGGATACGAAATCGCCAAGTTAGGGGTGAAACCTGCACCTTGTCGACTAGTTCCACTCCTTTGATTTTTCATAAATCCCGCCAAGTCTCGAAATTTCGATTGATTTGGGACATGTAGTAACTGGAAGGGTAAATACTGTTAACCGACTTGTCGGCGAGAGTATTTCACCTATTAGGCCAAAACATGCTTCTCAAATTCAAAAGACTTTTCGACCAACTTGGTTAGTCAAAGTTCCGTTTTGGAACCATCCGAATTTTAATCAAGCATATGTTTCTATAATTTATCTTACATGAAGCACTTTCAAATTCAAATTTGCTTCCGATATTTTCTTCTCACACACACAACATACTAAATCTTTTTCATACATTTATACATATGCATGATTTCAAAACGTCACTCAGTTTTATTTACATTCTTTATAACGCGAAAATGGAGACATATCATCAAGATATGAGTGATTTCCTTACCTTGACTATTAACTCCACTCTTCCTTTTCTTAAAACGGCCTCACCAACGAATTAGGGGTGATTCCCTTGCCGAGTTGATCGTTACCAAAACTTTCCTTCAAAATACTTTTTTTATGCAAACATGATTATGTTTTACACTTAAATCGTTTATCATTCGTCAAAATCACTACTTATAAAAATTTCAAAATGCGTTGTTTTATCAAACGTAGTTCTTACCCCATAATCTATTTCACATAACTTGTATACACGAGATTATTAATCATACCTTAAAATGTTTTATCACCCAAATTTTGAAACCTTACGAAATGCTACCTATCAACTTAATCGGTCCAATGAATCTCTTGCCCATGAACTCCATACTCGACCTAATCACTAAGACACACTCACATTTTATCATCATACCAAAGACTTTGTTCACAATCGAAAATCAAACTAGCCATCTCACTTGCCTATAAGATCTTATAGTTACTATAAGATCATTTTACAAAAGATCTTTTCAAAATCAATAAAGCATTTTATTAAAAACGCTTTTCAACGATTATTAAGTTCATTATGCTAAAATTCATTTTAGGAATCAATGTTTTCACGAGAACCTCCAAATTTCAAATTTCTTATTTTAATGCAAGGCCCTTTAAAATGATGCAAACTTACGATTTTTCAAAACCTTTTTCATACACCGCTCAATACGTCATTTAAATTTCAAAACACGTGGGCAAGAAAAACATCATAGGAACCGACAATTTTCAACTTACGTAAATTCTCTTAAAACGAGAGTAGCATTTCCGTTCTTTTACAAAGTACACCTCACATAATCAACAGATGCCTTACATACTTTGGACATTCACAAACTAGATTCTACATTCCAAGTCAAACTCAATCTGTTTTGATTCGATAAACTCCATGTTTTGCTCAAACAACTATACATGCATATCACCATACTTGTTTTAGTCAATATCTCACGACAATTTCATTTATATCATTCGTTTTTTTTTTCATACTTGAACTTCTCGATCACTTTATATACTTAAATTCATTGTATTCTATTCATACCATACACTCAATCATCGTCATTTATACCTACTTATATTCATACTTATGCACATATTCATAACTCATACGTTTTATTTTCGTACTTATACTCATATGCATACTTATATTTATACTCACATTCATGCTCATACTTATATTGAAATGCATACATTCGTATCTATACGTGAGCATAACCCGAGGGGATTCGCTCACATTGGTCTCATACTTATTTGAACGTAAACATGCTTATATACTACATTCTTATATGCACACATTCTTATTTTTCAAATTTATGTATACCCTGATTCATACACAACTAGTACAAGCTATGCGGATCATACGACGATCAAAATAATCGCGGGTGCACACGGGATTACAGTGATAGGCTCATGAGAATCATAGAGTGTACTACTGTGTATGGTAAGACATGGAACATAACATGACACCGAATATGAAACTGACACAACATGGTTAAAGCATGGTGGATACTGACGTGATGTCGTGATCACAATCAAATTTAATCCAATTACTACTAAATAGTTAGTGGCAAGTGGGTATCGAACACAGGGAGTTTGTGGAATATGTGCTATTTAAAAGTTTCTCTAAATTACTAAGTTAAACTAATTGCAATGAAAGTAAAATTCAAGAATTAGTTTGTTTGATTGAGTTTTAAAAACTAAGATTACTATTCTAATTTGCAAAATGAAAGTTTGGTTTGTAAACAATTTAGAGACAAATGACCATCTTTAGTTTCCGGTTTGCTTTGACGTTTATGCTATCATTCCACTAGAAAGAACTATATAGACATACTTCATGTGTGATTACTTATTGTGATAAAAGGGAACTAAGTACTCAGATTCCTAGAACGTGAGGTTGTTACCCGATGACCAATTAACCCTTACCGAATCCTAATTCTACCCATGATATCTCGATTGCGAACGGCACCAAGAACATATGGTTTTAAACTAGGTTAACATAAGAATCAACAATTTACTAACAATCAATCACACACCATAACAAACAAAACATAAAGACAAAGTCTGTTATTCTAGAAATAAGGAAATCAAAGCATAAAGTCTTACAAACCTTCAACTAAAGATAGTCATAACAAGTTTAGCCACTCATGGCCCGAACAAACATCATTAACAAAGTCTTGATCTTCAAACAAGTTAAAAACATCAAACTAAAGATTAACCAATGTCTTCAAGCTCAAAAGTTTTCCAAAATTCGTGTCTAAAGTTGTGATAACCGAAAATAGCATGATTAGACCCATAAAAACCGCATCAAAAGCTCACTAAATGCATAAGTTACAAAAGTGCTTCATACGGCGCCGTAAGCTACGCTGAGTGCCGTAGCTTACGGCAGTCAACATAGCCCGGCCAGTCAACATGGCACCGTAACCTACAGCGCCAGCCGTAGGCTATGACGCCCAGAGTTTCCTTACGGCGTCTAGAGACTGGACTACGACAATGAATTTGGGGGAAGTGGAGGCCGTAAACTACGGCCAGATCCGTAGGCTACGACACTGATTGGAGTGCTTTTCCTAGTTTTCTTTGTTACAACTTGATTACTCCAATGTTGCTTCCACCAACATTGAGCTTCCATCCAAAATTTATAATATACATTCCTTATGCACTTAATCACCTGCAAGTCCAAACAACTAGTAGTTACCAAATTCAAATAATTAAACGTGTAAAGCGTGAGATACGTGTATGTTTAGACCATATAAGGGTTGTCCTACGGACCACCCGTCACATCCCCACACTTACCCGTTGCTTGTCCCAAGCAACCCATTCAAAAACCATTTCAAAACCACAAGCGATCAACATGCAAACCAAACTAAAATGTATTGTCCTTCTACTAACCTTTTATCATACCACAAGTCACACCCCTCGCAATAACTCTCGGTGACAAAGATATTAGCAATGTTTTGCTAAAACACTCAATGCAAATGTGTGATTGTGCGACAATAAGCTTGTATACAAATCAAGTTTCCTCCTATCAAATATTTAGCATGCTTATGAATTAAAAGAACTTACGGGTTGTAACAAGGCTATGTGAAAAGGTAGGAATTAATGGGAATGTGAAATTAGCTCATTGTTTCGACCCGGTTTTTTTTATTCTACTACTAAACAATGCAAACATCAACTATATACACAACTTCATCAACATTTCGACTACTAACGCAACTAAATCCTTCTTTTTGTATTTTTCTCATATTTTTCTCCTTTTTTTAACATAGGACATAAAAACTCAACAATATATACAAGAACATCAACACTACATACTAAATCTCCTAAACCGGTCGTCTCAATAGGTAAAGTTTTTGTAAGAAGTAGGTTTGGGTCACAACCGAATGGTATAAGGCTCTAACATGGCTTTCTAAAGACCAAACCCCCTCCCCTCACAATACCAAGCTCATATATGTAACGTATGAGGTCCAACCCCCCAATCCCACACTCTCACACATCCAGACGAGGCTACCTAAAAGTCCCTATCATTTTCACAAGCATGCTAATCCTAGGCTTCAACAAGCATTCGTACACAAGTTCTATTAACACAATACACACACCGCCACTCAAATAAAAGAAAGAATCTCTACTAATCATGTGTGGCCCAAGAACTCACCAAGAAATGACTAGAAAGGGTGCCGGTGTGTCATGTGGTACAACATCAAGTGTTCAAATTTCAACAATTTTTCGCTCGGTTAACAAATTTTTATAAATTCTCAAAATTTTCCCCTCATCCCCACACTTGGGATACATTGTCCTAGTGTATGGTTTTGAAGGGAAGATCGCTTTCAACAAAAAACACTAACTTTTGCTTATACTCTCAAACCACAAATTTCTTTTTATATTTTTTTTATGAAAATTAAAAGCACACCGCCAACTAGCACATCCCATGAATCACATCAAAACACAAACACCACCTAACCTCCCAACCATAAACATAAGACATCAAAATATACACAAATATACAAAATGGAGCGAAATACGACCTGGTCAATAATACTTTGGCTGTGAAGGCCCGAAGATAGACGTCATCATCTCCGCAAATCCTCCAAACCCAAATGCTCCGCTACTGCTGCTGCCTTGATCGCCCTCTTGAAGAGATCCGGTTCATCCCAAATGTATTGTTTAACTTGACTCAAAAACTGTTGTCTTCGTTTCTTCGTCCAATGATTTGGAATTGCACCTTTGGCCAAATAATTTACACAGTGAGCATACCAAGGTGCAACAAAAGTAGAAACGGCCAACAATTGCTCATCGGGAAACCGTTCATTAATTTCACTCGGATCATCAACACCTTCTAATGGGATTCGGGACAAGTGATCCGCCACAACATTTTCACAACCCTTTTTGTCCCGAATCTCTAAGTCGAACTCTTGCAACAAAAGCACCCAACGAATCAACCGGGGCTTTGCATCCTTCTTTTCCATCAAATATCGGACCGCGCTATGCTCCGAATACACGATCACCTTGCTCCCCCAAATATAAGATCTAAACTTATCCAATGCATACACCACCGCTAATAATTCTTTTTCGGTTGTTGCGCCTCGGACAGAGTTTTACTTGCATAATAAATCACCATCGCCTTCTTATCAACTCTTTGACCCAAAACCACTCCTACGGTCATGTCACTAGCGTCACACATAATTTTAAACGGCTTTGACCAATCCGGTGGTTGCAAATAGGAGCTTTCACTAACTGTTCCTTCAAAACATTAAACACTTGCAAACATTCATCAGTAAAATCAAAAGGGACATCTTTCAATAACAAATTACATAAAGGTTTTGTAATTACACTAAAACCTTTAATAAACCTTCTATAGAACCCCGCATGTCCCAAAAATGATCTCACCCCCTTAACATTCTTTGGTGGAGGTAGAGATGAAATTACCCGAATTTTTGCTTTGTCTACCTCCATTCCCCGGTCCGAAATCACATGACCCAACACAATACCCTCTTTAACCATAAAGTGACTTTTTTCCCAACTTAGCACCAAGTTTGTCTCAACACACCTTTTTAAAACTTTTTTTCCAATTCATCAAGACAAGACTCAAAACTTGGGCCAAAGATGGAAAAATCATCCATAAACACTTCAAGAGACTCCCCGACCATGTCCGAAAATATACTCATCATACATCTTTGGAAGGTGGCCGGGGCGTTACATAGTCCAAATGGCATTTGCCGAAAAGCAAATGTACCATATGGACATGTAAACGTGGTTTTATGTTGGTCGTCCGGGTGAATAGCAATTTGGTTATAACCCGAATACCCATCCAAAAAACAATAGTATTTTTGACCCGAAAGTATTTCAATTATTTGGTCAATGAAGGGTAATGGGAAATGGTCCTTAGAGGTAGCGGCGTTTAATTTTCTATAGTCAATGCAAACTCGCCACCCGGTGACCGGTCGAGTGGCAATTTGCTCGCCTTGTTCATCTTTTATTACCTGAATACCAGCCTTTTTAGGCACTACCTGAGTCGGACTTACCCATGCACTGTCCGAAATGGGATAGATAATCCCCACATCCAACCACTTTATAACTTCTTTCTTGACCACCTCTCTCAAGTTCAGGTTCAACCTTCTTTGCGTTTCACGGGTTGGCTTTGCATCTTCGCTTGTGATTATTTTGTGCATGACAATGGATGGACTAATACCTTTCAAGTCGGCTATCGTCCATCCAATTGTCGCCTTATGAGCCTTCAACACCTGCAACAAATCCTCCTCTTGAGCTACCTCCAAGTTAGAAGCAATGATCACCGGTAAGGTGTCATTCTCCCCCAAGAATGCATATTTCAAGTGTTTTGGTAACTTTTTCAACTCCACATTTGGTGGACTTTCTAAAGAAGGCCTTGTACCCGAATCGATTCCCATCGGTAAATTTTCCGTTTGGTGGGTCCATGGCGGTCTTCCTTCCTTCCCCGCTAGAACCTCTTGCTCCTTCTCTTCCATTTCCAATGCACACGCGTGAACCTGCAAAGAAACATCACACATACACGACTCCAAAATATCTTCTTCATAATCATGCGGTTCACATCCGTCTATGAAATCTGCTAGAAAACACTCATCACCACCAAAAGTATTAGCACCGTTAGTAAAAACATTTAATCTTATTTTCCTATTACCGAATGTCATGTCGACCGTACCATATCGACAATCAATTACGGCGTGAGCGGTGTTCAAAAACGGCCGACCCAAAATAACATTTTGTTGTTGAATTGGGTCCGCGGATGAGTAATCTAACACAAGAAAATCAACGGGATAACAAAATTCATCAACTTTTACTATAATATCCCGCACAATACCCTGAGGAAGTTTATGAGACAATCGGCTAATACCAACGTTGTCTCAACCCGTTTCAATGGACCAAAATCATATTGGTCATATAACCCCCCGGTAGAATGCTTACTCCGACCCCAAGATCTAATAACGCCCTTGTAGTTTGAAAATTCCCAACTTGAATATTAATAAGGGGCGTTCCCGGATCTTGTAGCTTAGGAGGAAGATCTCCTTTCAAAACCGCACTTACCAGCTCAGTCAAATCAACCAATTTAGGCACTTTTTGTTGCCTCTTTTGAGTACACAATTCTTTTTAAAAATTTGGCGTAAGTGGGTACCTGTTTGATTGCTTCAAGTAAAGGAAGATTAATTTTGACTTATTTGAAAACCTCCCACATCTCTTCCTTTTGAGGACCCCGTTTTGAAATAAAGTTTTTCTTACCCAGATCTAACAAAGCCGAGGGAAATGGTACTTGACTAGATCCCCCTTCCTCATTTTTGTTTTTTATTTCTTCATTGTAAACAGGTTTTTCAAAATTGGGTTTTTAGAAGAAATAATAGGGGTTTCATTTTCTTCCTCACTTTCTTGACCCGTTATATCCTCAACCACCCCATCAACCAAATCCGGTGAAGGATTGGTTTTATACTCTTTCCCACTTCTCAAAACACTTACATGATTAATATTAATATTATTATTACCGCGAGAAGAATTATGAGAAGGGTTTACTTTAGTATCGCTTGGTAATTGACCTTTACATTTTTTCAAGTCCGCCACTTCGGTTGCGAGTTGACCCATTTGGGTGGTCAAAGTTTGAATTGCTTTATTACGGGCTTCGTCCTTTTGAATGCGAGCATCATCCATTTGGTATCTCTTTTGCATCTCCGCTTGCATTGTCTTCAACATCTCCATCATTTCATTTCCAGCCGAAGACCCCCTTGCTCTTGACCCGTTTGATATTGCCTTTGGTACCCTTGGTTGTTCCCACCTCGATATCCACCTTGATTGTTGAAAGGTTGGCGCGGAACAAAGTTACCTTGACTTCCTTGAAAATTCGGGTTAGCTTGATTTACGGGATTCCCATATCTTCAATTTTAAAGTATGACACTTAGAAACCAAGCAGCTGATTCGGTCTACATCGGACAGGTTGGGTGTTGCTAAATATTGCTCGAGTTTGGACAAAGTTACTTCCAATACAGCAAGCTCTTTTTCCTCCTCGGTCTCATAAACATAAACACCCTCGGGCTCAGAATATTCTTCGGGATGATATTGTCGATATCCCTGATACGGTCTATAGATGCGCGCTTCCATCATCTTTTTATTCCAATACTTCGGGTTTTCCGAATACACCGGGCACACATCATAATCATAAGTGTGATCGCGACCGCAACAAAAACATAGACCATCCATCCTTGCCTCATAATAAACTTCCTCGTCCCGATCGTATCCATATGAATAATAGTCATCCTCCATTTCTGATTCATAATCGTCAACGTATGATGGAGGTGGAAGCTGTGAAACATAAGACACCGGTTTTCCATGTGCCCTCCTGTAGTGAGCCTCATGGCAACCAATACATGGATGTCGTGGACCCCCGCACAATCTACATGTAAATAAGCTGAAATTTGTGTAATGCCCTGTCATCCTGCACAACACAACACAACTCAACTACCAAGTGTAAATCATGAACATAAAAGAAATCTTTTTGGTTTTTTTTTTTAATTTTTTTTTCTTTTAATTTTTTTTTCAAACTAATACACAAGATAACACAAGTTGCACACTACTCCCCGGCAACGGCGCCAAAATTTGACGTGATGTCGTGGTCACAATCAAATTTAATCCCAATAACAACTATAGATAGCGGTAAGTGGGTATCGAACACAGAGAGTTTGTGGAATATGTGTTATTTCAAGACTTATCTAAATTAACTAAAATTAAACTAATTATAAATAAAGTAGAATTCAAGAGTTGGTTTGAGTGAATTGGTTTTAAAACTAAATTTAACTAAACAAATGCAAAAGACAAGTTTTTGGTTGTAAACAATTAGAGACAAATGATCATCTTCAGTTTTCGGTTTTGCTTTAACATTTATGCTATCATTCCACTAGAAAGAACTACATAGACATAGTTCATGTGTGATTAGTTACAGTGATGAAAGGGAACTAAGTACTCAGATTCCTAGAACGTGAGGTTGTTACCCGATGATCAATCAACCCTTACCCAAGCCTAACTATACCCATGATATCTCGATTATCAACGGCATGAAGAACGTATGGTTTCTAATTAGTTTAGAACAAGAATCAACAATTTACTAGCAAGTAATCACACACCACAACAAGCAATTCAATAAAGAGATGATTGTTCCTACCCCTCAAAAAATCCTTCCCCCCTCTTCTCAAGAGTTGTGTAACTCCATATCCATGATAAGTCGTAACCGAAAATCCATCATAAGACATCTTAAAACTCCCTAAAAAAACATTAAATGTGATAAGTTACATCTCCCCTCCAATCAAAGATGTCGGCTGCCTTTTTTTATTTATTTTTTTTCTCTTTATGTAAAGTGGCCCACTATGATTATGACATTGTTGACTTTGTGTGATGAATCCCCTGCCATAAGTCACGTGAATGTTCTCCTAGAATGCACATGATGTCTTGTTGACTTTTGTGTCCTTGTGCTTCTCCAAATTGTAGATGACGGCTCCCCTTCAAATTAATGTTGTCAAAGATGTGATGATGATAATGTTAACTATTAATCAAAAACCTCCCCAAAATATTCACGTGAATATATGGCTGCCTTTTCTTTTAGGTTTCTCAAAACCATTTTATTCCCACAAATACATCATCCCTCTTGATTTAATAAAACTAATTGTGCCAAGAGCCCACCCCCACTCTGCCGTAATGATTGTAGATGTTATCAGGTTATCCAAATTAATTCTCTCTTGTGAATATAGCGGCCCAATCAAAAGAATTAATGTGATTCGCTTGATTATTACCCCCGGATATTCCGCTTCATCACTAAACGTTCCAACTTTACTGAATTACGAGATTATCCTGTAAAATTACCAATACTCGTAGTTATCACATTCACGATACATAACCGTGTAA
The DNA here is from genome assembly GCA_030545235.1 of Helianthus tuberosus. Lineage (NCBI taxonomy): Eukaryota > Viridiplantae > Streptophyta > Magnoliopsida > Asterales > Asteraceae > Helianthus > Helianthus tuberosus. Next base: position 26,619 of record JARYGA010058941.1, on the reverse strand, counting down.
AATATGGGATATGCACATATTTAGCTCATTTAAGGGTTGTCCTACGGACCACCCGTCAGTACCCTTGGTTGTTCCCACCTCGATATCCACCTTGATTGTTGAAAGGTTGGCGCGGAACAAAGTTACCTTGACTTCCTTGAAAATTCGGGTTAGCTTGATTTACGGGATTCCCATATCTAAAATTTGGGTGGTTTCGTAAACCGGGGTGGTAAGTGTTGGAATTCATGTTGTAATTTCTACCACCCCCTTTTTGCCCTTCCACTCCTTGGCAATTTTCAGCCGCATGCCCTATCTCATTACAAAGTGCACAAACATTATAAATTTCATTAGAAGTTTGAACATTACCATCGTCTACCGCGTGCACTTGGGTTCGGGTAATGGCCGGTCGTGCTCTCCTTGATGCTCGAGCTTTTCTTTTTGATGTGACCGCCATTTGCTCCAAGAATTCCCAATCATCATGCTCGTAATTTATGCCAAAAGTGCCATTTGTGATAGGCATTAAGTCACGAGCATCTTCGGCACATAACCCCTCATGAAAAGCATTCATCAACTCCCATAGCTCTATCCCATGATGAGGGAAATTCTTTATCATCATGTTAAACCTCTCGAATGCTTCATGAAACATCTCACCTGATTGTTGTTGAAAACTTCTCAACCCTTTTCTAGCATCATTTGTCTTTTGAGCGGTATAAAATTCATCCAAGAAGATTTGTTGCATTTCCGCCCACATACAGATAGATGCCGAAGGTAATGTATAGAACCACTTTTTAGCCTTGTCTTCTAAGGAAAACTGGAATAGCACCAATTTGACATCGTCGGCTGAAAATCCTTGACCCCTGATAGTGTTGCAAATCAAGTCGTAAGCCTCCAAATGAAAATAAGGCTCCTCCGTTGCTAGACCCTTATACTTTGGCAAACTTGTAACGAATTGGTTCGAACTTCAAATGTCCTCCCTTGATCATTGTGAGGAATAACTACTGGTGAAGGATTATGAGTGATCACTGGCCTGAAATGTGCCTCTATGCCTCTCGCATTCTCTCGAAGATGTCTTCTTGGTACACCCAAGCGAATTCTTAGACGGATAGGTCCCATTGGTCTTTGCATAGGCCCTTGAGGTGCAATTGGTTGTTGAAATTGGTATTGTTGCATTGGTGGTTGTTGAATTGGCCTTTGGAATTGAGGTTGTATATTTTGTGGTTGAACTTGTTGCAAAGGCGTAGGACGTTGCAATTGTGACCCTTGTGGCCGAACATGTTGTACCCCAACCGGTAGCCTACCCATGTCTTAAATTTGCTGCAATGGTTGACTTTGTTGACCCACTCCTCCTTGAGGTCCCAAATTACCTCCATCACCCCCATAATAGAATCCTTCTTCTTCGTATCCCCCAAAATCTTCTTCATACCCCTCATCGTATCCATCCCCTCCTATACCCGAAGAATGCACATAAGGAAAAGACGAATATTGAAAACCCGGTTGGTTCGATGGTCGATATGTAGAAGTAGCGTGAACGATAGTTGAACTTTGTGGTAGTGAATAAGTTGAAGATGATTGACCCGAAGCTGGAAAGAAATGGGAAAATGGTGGAATTGTTGAGGCAGGGTTAAAGGTAAGAGTAGGTTCAACTTGGGTAGTAAAAGGTGGTGTAGTGTTGGTTGGTGTAACATCATGTGGTGGAGTAAGATCGGTAGTGGAATTAGGCATGGTGGTATTTGGTGAAGGTTGTGATGATGATGGTATAAAGGGTGGTGTAAGCTCACCCGTAGTGGGTGGTGGCGGTCGATCCATGTATCTAATTGATGTAATTGGTGTAGTAGGTGTTGTCGGTGAACCACTGATTTTGTTTTCTCTTAGCAAGATTCTGTTTCTTCTCATCCGTTCAATTTCTGGATCAAATGCCAATGGTGATAGCTTGTGAGAGCTCCTAGTACGCATGCACCTGTAAATACCTGCACACTAACACACCCAGCGTAAACCGGAAAAATAACAAACTTAAAAAGATCAAAAAATAACACACATTGCGCACTACTCCCCGGCAACGGCGCCAAAATTTGACGTGATGTCGTGGTCACAATAAAATTTAATCCAATTACTACTAAATAGTTAGTGGCAAGTGGGTATCGAACACAGGGAGTTTGTGGAATATGTGTTATTTAAAAGTTTCTCTAAATTACTAAGTTAAACTAATTGCAATGAAAGTAAAATTCAAGAATTAGTTTGTTTGATTGAGTTTTAAAAAAGGAAACTCTTACTGTGGAGGGGAGGAGAGGAAGAGGCAGACCCAAATTGACATGGGATGAGCAGATTAGGCATGATTTATTAGAGGTGCATCTTTCTGAGGACACGGTCCAAGATAGGACTTCGTGGAGGCGTAGGATTAGGGTTAAGGAATTCTAGAAGATATCGCAGTAAGGTCTTAGGTGTTTTTTAGGGACGTAGGTTTCCCTTACTCTTTAAGGGACTTTTCCGGTGAGCGCCTTCTGGTGTTTATGCCCAAATGATGTTGTATGCTATTATACTTGATTTACATTATATTGTGCCACTCTGACCACTTTCTTGGTATGGTTGACTTCTTATTTCTAGATTCTTTGACTTGGTGTGTTGGTATGCTATTCGTTTTCGAGCCGAGGGTCTCTCTGGAAGCAGCCTCTCTATCCCTATGGATAGAGGCAAGGTCTGTCTACATCCCACCCTCCCCAGACCCTATAAGTAGCTTTGCTATTTGTGGGATTTTACTGGGTATGGTTGTTGTTGTTGTTGTTGTTGATTGAGTTTTAAAAACTAAGATTACTATTCTAATTTGCAAAATGAAAGTTTGGTTTGTAAACAATTTAGAGACAAATGACCATCTTTATTTTCCGGTATGCTTTGACGTTTATGCTATCATTCCACTAGAAAGAACTACATAGACATAGTTCATGTGTGATTACTTGTTGTGATAAAAGGGAACTAAGTACTCAGATTCCTAGAACGTGAGGTTGTTACCCGATGACCAATTAACCCTTACCCAATCCTAATTCTACCCATGATATCTCGATTGCCAACGGCACCAAGAACGTATGGTTTCAAACTAGGTTAACATAAGAATCAACAATTTACTAACAATCAATCACACACCATAACAAACAAAACATAAAGACAAAGTCTGTTATTCTAGAAATAAGGAAATCAAAGCATAAAGTCTTACAAACCTTCAACTAAAGATAGTCATAACAAGTTTAGCCACTCATGGCCCGAACAAACATCATTAACAAAGTCTTGATCTTCAAACAAGTTAAAAACTTCAAACTAAAGATTAACCAATGTCTTCAAGCTCAAAAGTTTTCCAAAATTCATCTCTAAAGTTGTGATAACTGAAAATAGCATGATTAGACCCATAAAAACCCCATCAAAAGCTCATTAAATGCATAAGTTACAAAAGTGCTTCATACGGTGCCGTAAGCTACGCTGAGTGTCGTAGCTTACGGCGGTCAACATAGTCCGGCCAGTCAACATGGCACCGTAACCTACGGCGCCTAGAGTTTCCTTACGGCGTCTAGAGACTGGACTACGACAATGAATTTGGGGGACGTGGAGGCCGTAACCTACGGCCAGAACCGTAGGCTACGACACTGACTGGAGTGCTTTTCCTTGTTTTCTTTGTTACAACTTGATTACTCCAATCTTGCTTCCACCAACATTGAGCTTCCATCCAAACTTTATAATATCCATTCCTTATGCACTTAATCACCTGCAAGTTCAAACAATTAAACGTGTAAAGCGTGAGATACGTGTATGTTTAGACCATATAAGGGTTGTCTTACGGACCATCCGTCAGATACGCCGCTGGTACTTCCTATATATAAGTGTTTTCACAATGCTACCAAACTTTCGTAAAACATGCCATGAGAAATTCAGTGTTTTGCAGACCATATTTAGACCTAAAATACAAACTTTAACAACTCACAAAAGCATTGCTAGACGCGCGATATCCGATTATCCACAACGAGACCTCATTCTTAACTCAACGCCTTCGTTTGTCCTATACACCTGCCATTCTTATACTTGTATTCGTTTACTAGATCGATCATTCACCCTCGTACCTCTGTTATTCTTTATCTTATATACAAACCTCGTTTACTATCATGTCTGTTGCACGTTCGAATCCTAAAATACTTTCTTGGTTAGATTTATTTTTCATTCTTTATTTATGGGCAAACATACTTAGTTGGTCGTTACCTCCAAAATAATTTTTTTATTATTTAAAATACCTAACTTTCTTGTTTTTTCACCGAAAAAGAATTCTCTACAAAACTGAGATTGTCAATGCCCTTTAAATCCAACGAAACATTTTTCTTACAACGAACAGTGCGACCACACTTTTCATCAAAATACATACCATTTTATACGAAAGCTTCCTTCTTATCTAACACATTTTAAAATACCTCATCATTGAGTTATTCAAATTTGTTTAAACTCGCTTGTCTATACACACACATGCACGTTTTACTTATGATCAATGCCTCGAATCATTTTAGACAAACGAACCCTTTTTATAAACCTATCTTTTCGTTCCTCGAAACTTCAAACTTTTCAACACGCATCAAACTTCAAATCTTGATTTTAGTCCATAATTTTAACCAAAACGCTTTTTCAAAGGTCTTCTTTTTGAATAAATTTCGGGACGAAATTTGCTAATGGAGGGGAGACTGTAATGCCCTGCTTTTTCGTAACCTCCCATATTTAGAAAGCGTGTCTTGTATTTCTATTTTCGTAAAGTTGTTTCTCTTGTAATCGTATCCTATTTCGAATTATTTTAAAACCGAGACTTTGATCGTAATAAAATTGATCTTCTATATGAAATATACATTCGTTTAATACATGATTCGTGATTCGCATAAACGCAATTTTAACTCGCAAACAACGATCGTGTATTCGTAATTTCAAATCGACCATACATACAAACGCTTGATTATTCAATTACAAGACTAACTTATATATTTTTCACTTATTTGATACCTAAACATATATTATACATACTTGATTTCTACTTAGTCACATGTTTCCTTCTTTTTCTTACTTAAAAACATGTATACTATACATTTTAGACATTGTTACATGTTGGATACATATTAAACAACGTGTAACACATTAATAAACAAAAAATACCTAACTAATGATATCAAAAAAAAATAATAATAAAAGTAACAAAGCTGGCCAAAAATTTAAGTTGTGGTTAGTTGTCTTTTTTTAATGCTAACTCCTAACTAAACATCATAAATGCTCACCTAACCTAACCACAACCTTCCCCTATAAAACCCAAGTGCTATTCAAGCATTTTTTCACTTTCTTTGCACTCCCTAAACTCTCTCAAAATCGTCCATAATCAGCTGCGAAATTAGAGTTCGAGCAAAATTACGTTGCTTCACTAAAACAAGCATAACTTCCTCATTTCTTGTCCGATTCACTTGATTCTTTTTCCTACATGCTTAGGTTAACCTTAGCTTCATTTTCATTGGTTTTCCACTGAGAAGCATTAAACCTCCATACTGATCAGGCATGGAAGCAATCTATGGAACTTATTAAGATACATCAATCCTCATATGGAGCTTTTATCATACTGTCTGGTTTTCGCAATCGATAGAGATTGAAGAGATATCAACTATATATGCTGACGCACTTCTTCTAGGGGAAGGATACTTCTAGAATTCTATGATTAGGGGTTTCTGACAGGAACAGAGGAAATGATTCTCATGATTTTGCCTGTAAGTTTTACCTTACACTTAATATCTAGGGTTCTTAATGGGAAAATTTCTAAAAGTTTGCTAAGCTTATGGTCTTATGAGAGACTTAGCGGTATCTGAAACCAAATGTAATTCTTAGCAATAAAATTTCAATAAGGGATTTACCTGGTGTCATTAGTAATGTGAACTGCCTCTAATCATTCATCAGGAGGGTTAAACACATCCATTCCTAATCCTTTTAAACTTAGCTGCATAATTTTTTTTTGACAAATTTAGGGCAGACTCAACCTTGGCTGGTTATTTCTTAATCTATATAACGTGAGTAGCTGAGGTAGATCTATAAGGGATTTATAATGAGCAGGCTTTGAAGCCTATTGTGCCCTCTTATTGCCGATGCTAGCCACCGATAATTATTGTATAAGCTTAGATTTTGGGTAAATTGAATAGGGTACTATCTCAGCCAATGAATCAACATTTGTAACATACTGTCGACATCCTAGAACTTTTATGGCGAGAGTCATAAAATTCCTATTCCATCTTTTTCCATTTCGATGCGAATAATAGGTCTTTCTAATAAGGTCCTTAGAACTGGGACCATCCCATACTATTTAAGAGGATCTTTCTTGTGGACTTCATTAATGTCCTCACTAATCAAGGGTATTGCCATCGAATGACTATGATGTATACCTCACCGTGTCCTTTCCAGCATAATTGTTGATACACCTAATGGTTTTTACTTCATTCAGCAATTTCCTGCAATCGATGTAGATCTATAAGGGATTTATAATGAGCAGGCTTTGAAGCCTATTGTGCCCTCTTATTGCCGATGCTAGCCACCGATAATTATTGTATAAGCTTAGATTTTGGGTAAATTGAATAGGGTACTATCTCAGCCAATGAATCAACATTTGTAACATACTGTCGACATCCTAGAACTTTTATGGCGAGAGTCATAAAATTCCTATTCCATCTTTTTCCATTTCGATGCGAATAATAGGTCTTTCTAATAAGGTCCTTAGAACTGGGACCATCCCATACTATTTAAGAGGATCTTTCTTGTGGACTTCATTAATGTCCTCACTAATCAAGGGTATTGCCATCGAATGACTATGATGTATACCTCACCGTGTCCTTTCCAGCATAATTGTTGATACACCTAATGGTTTCTACTTCATTCAGCAATTTCCTGCAATCGATGGCCCCTTTTTACCACTGAAGTCTCTTGACATCCAAAAGACGAAGTACTCTTAAGTATCTCCTAAAAAGAATGGGCTCCTTGCCACATATGATTTTATTTGGGTTATTCTTCGCTTATGGAGTATGAATAAAGCTCTTATCATGAGTAGCGACATGTGTTTTAGAGCAAACAACATTTGGCCTCTTGAATCTTCTCATGACTTTTCTCATAACCTTTGTAACAACTGCGTTAATTTCAGTTTTGGAGATTAATTCCATTAATTATTGAGGTTCACACTTGATGCACCATTAATATTTGTCGCATTTCTAGCATCGCGACTGTTGTTTGTTTCTTCTGAGTTTTCCATACTCGAAGCTTTGTTGTTAAATACCAATTTCAACAAGTGCTTAGGTAACCCCTACCTAGTGTTTCCTTGAATTGTCAAAGGCTCCCCATAAGGAGTCTTGATAACTACATGCTTCTTATCATTCTCAATATAGGCTTGACTTTTAAGATGACCAATTCATTCCTATCACTATGTCGAGTCCCTTATTATTTAAATGGAAACAAGGACAGCGGAAAAGAATGATTTCTAATGGATATAAACATCCATCTAATATTGTTGGAGCAGTATCTGAGGTACTATCGGTCAATTCTACTTTATACTTAACGCTTAGAGTTTTAACAGGTAGATTTAATGATTTACAAAATCTATTGTCTATGAAAGACTTATCTGAACCTAGATCAAATAATACTCTAGCATGAGCGTTATTGATAAAGAAAGTACCTGTTGTGACATTGTCATCCTGAATAGCCTCTTGAGCATCCACTTGAGAGCTTCCATCTTCGGTCTTCTTAGACTCCTCGGGCTTCTTGGTTTTATTTGGGCAATTTGTCTTGATGTGCCCTATTTCATTGCAACCATAGTAGGTTGCGTCCTTTATGTCTTGGCACTCCAAGGTCTTGTGCCCTTTCTTGTTACAAATCCCACAAGGCCTAGCTTGTGACTCCAGAGTGCATTTCCCTTTAGTTGCCTTCTTTGGGCAGCGGGTATTTATGTGCCCCTTCTCGCCACAATCATAGCATGTGGCTTCCTTCAAGTCCTTGCACTCATGGGTCTTGTGATCCATCTCCTTACAGATGACACATCCCCCGATCTGCTCATAGCTCCAAGGTCTTGTGCCCTTTCTTGTTACAAATCCCACAAGGCCTAGCTTGTGACTCCAGAGTGCATTTCCCTTTAGTTGCCTTCTTTGGGCAGCGGGTATTTATGTGCCCCTTCTCGCCGCAATCATAGCATGTGGCTTCCTTCAAGTCCTTGCACTCATGGGTCTTGTGATCCATCTCCTTACAGATGACACATCCCCCGATCTGCTCATAGAGACATTTTCCGAAGTGCTTCTTCTTAGATGTTTTACATTTGGGTTTTGCATCCTTTGGCTTGGACTGGTTATAGTTTGAACCGGTCTTACCCTTTTTGTAATCTTTATTTGGGGTATTATCGCACTTTCGCTTATGATCTTTTAATACACGGTCCACGGCTTTGTTTACGGCTGTATCTAACATAGCCTGTAACTCGGTGCCCGTTAAGTTCAATCTTGCATTATCATTCTGATTAACTGGATGATTGTGAGCTTCAGATGAGTCAGCCATGTTGAAGCCTTGTAGGCTACAAACCAAGTAGTAATCATTGGTTTAATTATATGGTGAATTGTCGAATTTGATGATTAAATTGTCATGGTATAAATAAACCATATAGGCAAATAGATAGTATTAAATTTATTTGATTATGTTTTGCCTAGGTTTTTAAATAAACCATCTTTGGTGTTTAAACGGAATATAATCCTACATATTTATTAGACAGGGGACATAAGTCACGACTGTCAATGTCATACTGACATTTTATATATAGCACAAAGGCTTGTTCCAATGACTTTTTGATGGCGTGGTTGCCTTGTCACTAGGGAAATTTTTTAAAACATAATCGATGATTCCTTTGGATCGGAAAATTTCATAGTTCATTGTCTTGACAAGAAGTTATGAAATAAAACTATCTTTTTCATGTATACATCTTTGCCCGAAGGTATTCATCCCAATGGATGTTTTGATGTGTTCATCTTGTTCGACGTTTATTAGCCATGATTCCTCTTGATCATTTACGCTAAATAAGGGGTTTGGAAAATCCTAATATGAAGATGACAAGTGTGATTTTATCGCATCACGGTTGTCAGGAGTGTTAACATATTTTCAGATGTTAACAAGGATCAGAATTTCTTTTAAACAGGTCTTACCATCTTAGCTAGGTCTTTAATGACATTCAAGCTAGGTTATACCTTTTAAGATTTTCTTTTAACATGTATACTGGCAGGAAAGGAATGATATTTATTTTATTCAGGATTTTCATTATAATTATCCTAAACTTAATTAAAATATAACTATGGCACAAGAGGCCAAGTCACAATGGCAACTTTAAATTATAAACCATGATTTTGTAAAAAGGGTAGTTGCACGGTACCCCTGACCGCGGAAGGGATCTCCCTTCCCAGTTCACCACCCGACAAGGATCCCTGGCGGCAAATACCCATAGCCATCAAAGAGGGGTAAGAAACATGTTTCAAACCCGAGACCTCGAGTGTCCTCGGTCCGGCTTAAAGCGGGTGTCGGTGGCCACCAAAGTGGCACTAATGGGAATTGAACTTGGGTCTCCATTGGAGAACCCAAGTCACTCCACCACTAGGCCACTTGTAGAATCAAGGTATTTAGGCTTGAACGTTATTCATGCCTTTTCTTGACAGGGAGTTGTAGGCTACGACTGTCTTTTGTCTTATATGACAATGAATACGGCCCCGTAAGCATTACATCCCCAATGGATGCTTAATTCACCAAATAAGAAAGGATTTCGAAAGAATCCAGTACAAGGATGATTTATGTGATTGAATCACATTTGCCAAGAATGTTAACAAGGATTTGAATCTTTTGAATAGGTTCTACCATCTTTGCCTTGTCTGAAATGATATATAGGCTAGGTTGTACCCTTAAGATTCTTTTTAATATTTAACGCATAATAAATCCTAAATTGAGATGTTAATAAGGATCTAAATCTAATTGAGGAACTGCCATCTTGGCCCTGTTCTTAAAATGACACATGGGCTAGATCTTGTTCTTTTTAGATTTTGTCATTTTATTATAATGGTAGATCTTATAAATGGAATGTTTTTATTTCATATTTTATATTCGTATGCAATGATGAATAAATTTAGATAAAACATTCCAATGATTTTTTTTTAAAAAAGAGGTACATAATTGCCCTATACGGGACTTGAAAGGAATGATGTTGTCCATGAAGGGGCTGAAAGATAAGTACGCCCTTACAAGGACTTACTAAGGAAACGAACTTCAGCAAAAGGAGTTTCTTCTTCATTTTATTTCTGAATGTTTTCTCCTTGGTTGCACGTTAATCCTAGTCGCAGTACGAAGCTCGGCCTTCCCTAGGCTTCAAATGGGGAGAATTTCCATTATGGCTTTTTTGCTTGGCGACATATTAATATATATAGAATTGAAAGCAATAATTCTCCGAATAGAGATGAGAGTATTCCTATGTTAAGTCTAGACTCAGAAGGTCAAGGAATGTGCTACCGTGTCATTGAGATTAAACACAAAAGGCTAGTGTTTAATTCACTCAATGTTGGCTCTAATACCAACCTGTCACACCCCGATATTTCCACGTATTACCGGTGGGCCCGGTGGGGAGTATCGTGACGTAGTTGATAACATCATAGTCAAACAACACAATATTTAAATGCACAGCGGAAGCAAAAGATAAATATATTACAAACCGATATAAAGTAATATCAAGTATTACAAACGGAATGTAAAGGATCCACAGGCGGATCGAAATAAAAATGAAACATTGTTCAACAGACTTTAGGCATCTAAGCTTGCGAGACTCTTTATTGATGCTAGGAGTAGCCAGCCTATTCCGATTAGTACCTGCACTTAGCCTTTTTGGAAAAATACGTCAGTTTACATTGGTAAATACAATTTAACTGACTCATTTTGAAAATGTTTAAGAAAATTGATTTGAGTGCAAACGGCACAAAACTTTTTATAACTTGGGATAATTATTTGTATATAATACTTGTAACAGAATTACATGTTTCTTATACGTTCAGTAGCCCGATCTGTATACCGGGTTAAAGATTAATAGACACACCACATGTATAATGCCCACAAGGCTGATTCCTTTAAGTGGGATACCAGTTTTTACATATGCATCTGTCAGGTGTATGCCTACACCCTGTGCTTAGGTCGTGGCCATTTCATGAATGATGCCAAGTATATTCGGGACATGGTCATTAACCCCCCAAAGGCTTTAAGCAAACAAAACAATTTAAACGGAACATTTCAATGATTTAACCTTCATACGATTAAAGATTCAATGCTCGACCAAGAGGTATTTGTATATACCGTACCCCAAGCTCGTATAAGGGAAAATAAGTTAAAAGTATTTACCTGAGCAAATTTTATACAATTTATCCCAGCCGTATACTACCAAGAAAGTACAGATAGCTTTTACTGGGCTCCTAAATCTGGAACGAAGGTTTTTAATAACCTATTAGATTCCTAACGGGTCTTAATTAAGCCTATGCTTAGACCGGTTAGTTTTAAAGGAAGATACGGTTCAAAACGCATGATTAAGCGATGACTGATTTAGAATGTGGTTTAGACCCGACAAGCTTGTATACTTGTGTAATAAGGGTAAACTAATCACATTCTGGATTTTGAGATAAAAATGATAGGGTTTGACCCGTTTCGGCTAAATTATGCAAACTAGTTACAAAAGCCGATCCGAACGCGTTAAGTGCGTAACGGGTAACCAAAAGAGTCATGAATAGGTTTCCTAAGTTAATATGCCTTAAATATGTTGTGATATCAGTAGGATACCTTCCATTATGCCCAAAACGAATTTAAAGCCAATTTATGCCCCGTAGGGGTATTTTGGTCATTTTAAAGGTTATAAGAGAGATTAAATATTAATCTGAGTTTCAGGTCTGATATAATCAGTAAAAATACTTAATTTAATAAGTTATAACAGTAGGGTATAGCATATATGTGAAATTTACTACTTATAACCAAATTATGCACCGTTGGGGCATTTTGGTAATTTCACATAAGCTTAAAAGGTCAAAATTAGAGAATATGAGTTTAAAACTTTTCTTTACTGTTAAAATATATAAATTTACTTAAAACATCAGTAGGTATTAAGTTTCATATGCCAAAAATAGTTTTAACTCATACTATGCGCTTAAAACGCGTAAAAGTCGGTTTTAAGCGATTTTCGGGTTTAAATAGGAAATCTGAGTTTTTGATCAGTTTATAAAGTTCAAAATATTTTATTTATGATATAAAACCAGTAGCAAAAAGTTTGGTATCAAAATATTATGTAAAACTCATTTTATGGGCCAAAAGGGCATAATGGTCAACATCTAAGCATATAACGGAAACATGCAATGAATAGGATAACTAAGGATACAAGTTGTATAACCTCAGAGGGTTATACTAACCTATAACATGGTCCTAATAGAACTCTAAGGCATTTCTAAACTAAGCCAAATCGGGTCCGAACTGAAAGTCAAAGCAAAAGTCAACTTTTGCGACTTTCGGTTCTTAACCGAGCCTATACTTAGAATTGTCGGGTTGAATCATGCTTAGGCATGTTCAACTAATATTTACCAAGTCATTAAAGTGATAAACCGATTTTATGGTTTTTATATTAATAGTTATATATTTATTTAATACTAACCCGTTTGACTTTTATTTGACCCGACAATTTAACTAAGTAAACATGGTAATTAGGAGGTGCCCTTTTGAGGGTTTAATACCTACCTAATTACGGTCGCGTAGCCATGTTCATTGCGAACCATGGTTCAACCGTTTAAAAGTCAAAGCGTTTACCGATAACGCTTGACTTTTCGGTTTAATACGCTAAGTAATTAAACTAAGCACGAAGGAACACTTACAAAGGGTCCAAAGGACAGAAGGAGGTTCTCAAGAAGCTCAAGATCCTCCAAGAATTAGAGAACAAGCAGAAATGGAATGAGGTGTGAATGAAAGCCAAGATCAAGTGGGTTTATATAGGATTTCAAGAATCGTTAGGATCGTTTCTCGTAACCCGTGCTTCAATCTTGGCCCTCCATGTGTGCCCAAGGTTTCTAAATACAATGGGTGTTGAAAACCAGCTCATGGTATTGAGAATTTTACCTAAAAGCCCTTGAAAAATGACAAAAATGCTGAAAATATGAATCTGCCCAGACCTGGGCGTAGGCTACGCTGCAGGGGGCGTAGCCTACGGCCTGCACAGCTCAAACAAACTTTCAAAAGTGCAGTTTTGGTCCCTGCTTGCATAATAATGTGTTTCTGACACATCTAAGGCCTGTTAACCTCATTTCAAGGCTCTAACATGATGCCTAAATATAGGGGACATGAAACATGCTCAAAAACATGTCGGATGTCGGTTCGTTTGGCCGTACGGTCACGTTGTTCGTCTAATTACGACGAAACACGGACGGACGCGAAAAACGATCCAAACTACGGGACGAATGGAATTTTATCAATCCAAACACTAAAATAAAATATTTTAGTGCTTACATAAATTTTTGGGTATCCGGATATATTTAGAATGCAAGATATGCGCGAAAATGCAAACTTGTGCACTTTTTGACACTTTTAGTCCCTGCATGACTTAAAAGTTTATTTTTGCGCACCCAACACCTCCAAGCCAATATCTAAGCTATATAAATAATAAATAGAGTATGTTTAACTCATGGCCATATTCTGGAAGGTCCGATATCCTACGAACTGACATACTTTTGCAGTTTGACGCAATTAGTCCCTTAATTGCGCAAAGTAGCGCGAAATGCCGTTTAATGATATCCAAGCCTTCCATGGCTCATATTGATCATTCCCAAGAATATAATTAAATATTACTATGCTCTCGTTCGCTTAGATGGTCACCAAAAGGCGTAGATTCAAAAGTTGACGCTTTAGGTCCCTCTATTGCGCAAACTTGCGCATCTCATCATTTAATGGCATTGAAGCCTCATCTAATCCATGATAGACATTATTGAATGTATTATTAAACATCACAATGCTTCAGGTTCGCTAAAAGGTCATTCAGAGGTATAATTAAACATATTGACACTTTTAGTCCCCCTAACTTGCAAAGTTGCGCGTAACTTTACTTATAGGCATAAAAACCTTATATGGCCAATAGTTGGCATTCCCGAGAGTATAATAAAATATCATGAAGCTCCCGGTTTGTTAAATGGTCACTCAGAGGTAAGAATTAACATGTTGACACTTTTAACCCTTTATTGCGCAAACTTCCAATTAATTACGCAAACGGCTACACTCGATTGACAAGTGGCTCATTTGTGAATATAATCATCGTGAGAGGTTATTTGGAAACTTATTTTAGGTATGCTAACACTTCCAGTCCTTTTATTATCAAAGTTTTTGATTTTTCAAAAAATTAGTCCCTTAAATTCAACATTGGACCTTATTAGGGTTTATTATACGTGTCAATACATCATTGGACGTGATTTTATGAGGTGTTACATAAACCATAAGTCAAATAATTTGCCTAGGCTACAAATGAACCATTATTGACAATTATACAGGATATAATCCTTTACATTTATTAGACAGGGGATATAAGTCACAACTGTCAATGTCATAAAGACATTTTCATATAGCACAAAAGGCTCGTCTCGAAGGACATTAAGATGGTACAGAAGGCCTTGTCACAAGGACGATTAAAACATAACCAATGATCTATTAGATCAGTGATCTTTTAAGGGTTGAACATAGTTCATCGCCTTTTTGACAAGAAGTTTATAAGATAAAACTATCATTGTCATTAATACACCTTTGCTCTTAGGCATACATCTCAATTGGATGTTTTGGTGTATACATCATATTGATGTTCAATAGCCATGATTCGCATTGATCATATTGGCTATGATAGTGTCTTGGAAAGATCTAATTACATTCGGAAGCTAGTGTGGTCTCTCAAGTCACACAGCCAGGAATGTTAACATGTTTTCAGATGTTAACAGGGAATTTATTGTCTTAAAAAGGTTGTACCATCATAGCCATTAAGATTTTGGCTAGGTTATACCTTTAAGAACTTCTTTTCGAAATTTACATTGGCAGATCAATTCAAAAATTGAAATGATATAGCATGATGAGGTAATAAAATACACATTTAAAATCTCAAAAAGAAATTCCATTAAACTACTAAACTATTACAAGAATGCCCTAAACGGGTCTTGAAATAAACACACTGCCCACGCAGGGGCTACAGAAACAAAAAAATAAGTCCACGCAGGGACTAAGTACAGAAAATAAAATGTCCTCACAGGGACTTGATTGAAAATACAATACGAAAATGAAGATAAAACAAACTTCTACTTCTTTTTGCCTTTTATGAGGTTTGCAAGGCCCTTCAGAAATTTGTTATGCTTCTTATTTGTTTGATCAGCTTTTTGCTCAACCTGGTCCAACCTCTGCATAATTTCTTGAGTTTGAATTTGTTGAGGAGGAGGTTGTTGATGATAAGGTGGGTATTGATACCCTTGCACTGGATATCCAGTTGGGTAAACTGGAGGGAATGGTGAAGGATAAAGTGCATTATATTGTGCTGCCGTAAGATATGGATCTTGGGTAGGAGCTTGATACCCATAATATGTAGAAGTTAGATATTCAAATGGGTTATACCCAAACGAACCTGGGTAAGTCGGTATCGGGTTTTCAAAACCCACTGGCAGTGGCAGTGGTGCAAAAGAAATTGGCGGGGGATTATCCTCCGACACCGCATGTGAAGGTCCACCCATCTGTGGATCTTCGGGAATAGGGGGTATGTGCTTGAAGCTTGAGGGGAACTGAACCTCGGTCCCCCTCGCACGGACATCCGTGCATTCCTCCTTCGCCTAGGTGGCTCGGGAGGTGGTTGTTGTGGTTGTTGAGGTGGTTCCTCAACGGGTAGAGGCAGTGGAGAAACCGCTTGAAGATGGGGCTCTTCCAAGGGAGGATGAGGAGAATTATGAAAAGATGGGGTAAATTCCCATTCATGTTGGTTCCACCTTTCGGTCCATGAGTCGGGCCCTTGGTATGGCGATCCTTGGTTTGGGGAACCGCTGGAGATGCTGATAGGGTGACTTGGTGTACTGGTTTACGGTTTTAGATCAGGGTCGTCATCCATCTCTATCTCTTGGGAGAAATGGTCCTCAGGTCCCAAGGGATTGTAACCCAGAAAATCATTGACATAGTCGTTTGGGTTGAACTGGGCTGGGGAATAAATGGAGTCGGAATGATGGAAAGAATGGGAGTGCAAAGATTGGTGGGAATGGTGTGAATCATGAGAATGATGGGAATGCTGGGGCTCGTCTGGAATAAGCGGCCCAAATGATGGATGAAACGAGGGTGATGAACTCAACGAGACCGAGTGTCTCGCGGGCTCAAAAGAATGACCCCAATGGTCACGCGAATCCGAGCTAGAAAAAGACACAGATGGAGTACGCCTATGAGAAGGTCCCGCATGGCCTGATGGTCCTCCTCTTATCAGACCCTTTCCCTTGCCCATACACGCGGAGGCATATTCGATTAGCTAACCTATCAAAACAAGTAAAACAAAATATAAACAATAAAAGAAAAGTTAAGAATAAATCCTAGGTCATTTGCCTAGACTCGGAAGTCTAAGGAATGTGCTTATTGTGTCATTGAGATTAAACACAAAAGGCTAGCGCTTAATTCACTCAATGTTGGCTCTGATACCAATCTGTCACACCCCAATATTTCCACATATTACCGGTGGGCCCGACGGGGAGTATCGTGACGTAGTTGATATCATCATAGTCAATATACACAATAAATAGCACAGCGGAAGGCTTGGTGAATAATTACTATTACAAACCATAGTGTCTGAGTGTCCAAATGAAAGAATATATAGACTTGGTTGTAATAAAGATCCACATGCGGATCATAAAATAAAACACAAGAAACTGAAATAACAGACTTCAACCATAGGGATTTGCAAGATCCTCTTATTTGACACCTAGTAGCTCCAGCCTATTTACGAGAGGTACCTGTCAATTAGTCTTTGGAAAATACGTCAGTTTACACTGGTAAATACAATTAACCGACTCATTTGAAAACATTTATGAAAATTGATTTAAGTGCACAAGGCACAAACCTTTTATAACTTAGGACAATTATTTAAGATAATCTTGTATATACATTTACATGTTTGTCTTACATATGGGGCCGGTTTGGAAGCCGGTCATGATTAACCAACTCACCACTTATAGAACCCACAAAGGAGTTATCCCCAACATGTGGGTTATATTAGCATTTGCATCTGTCAGGTGTATGCCTACACCCCGTGCATAGGTCGTGGCCATTTTCAAATGAAATGAGCCGAGGATATCCAGGACACGGTCGTATTAACCCCCAATGCTTATGTTATCAAACAAAACAGGTTAAAATGGGTTATGTAAATTTATTAATCACAATCCGATTAAATGATTTCATACCCGACCAAGTGGTATTATTATAATACCATATCCTAAGCCCGTATAAGAGAAAATAAGTTAAAAGTATTTACCTGAGTAGTTGTGAAGAAGTAACTCAGCCGTATATTCCTAAAGTCTTATGAAAGTACCTTCTACCAAATTAAAGTGTCAAGTCTTAGGTGTTAAATATGATTTAAAACCATACTATGCACCTAATTAGTGTAAATTCGCTAATTGACGATAATTAAAGTGTTTTATGAAAATCTGAGATTTTGATCAGTTTTTAATGCTCAAAATAATTTATTTAATGTAAGAAATCAGTAGGAAAAGGTTTGGCATTCAAATCATTTGTAAATCTTATTTTATGCACAAAAGGGTTATTATCGTCATTTACCGAATTATACAAGAACTCCATTATATGATCAGATTATAATCTGATCAAAAATCCTAAAAATCCTTAAAAATAATATCTTAACAGTAGGTAATGAGTTTTGGGTCAAAATCCAAGTTTAAACATGTCTTATGCATGATATCGCAATTTAATTAATAAAAAGCTTCTATTTACGATATCGAGCATAACTTCTGTTTGAGACCAAGAACTGATGTCAAATTTTAGGGACAAGCTTATATATCAGTAGCAAAGGTTTTTGTCCTCTCACATTTCTAAAAATCTCATTTATATGTCAAAAGGGCAAATATGGCATTTATAAGCAGAATAACAATTATAATAATATAATTCAAACAACTAAGGACCAAGAAATATAACTCCAGAGGGTTATGCTACTGTATAATGTGGTCCTAATGGAAGCTTAAAACATAGAAGAATTAAGCTCAATCAGGTCAGAAATGAAAGTCAAAGCAAAAGTCAAGCTTTTGCGACTTTCGGTTGTGAATCGACCTTAAACTGATAATTGTCGGGTTGAACATGCTTAGACATGTTCTAATACTAATTACCAAGTTATTAGAATGATAAAATGTGATTTATAACCTCTGCATTGTTAGTTATAATTATTATTTAAAAATCTAGTCAGTTTGACTTTTTGACTTATTAGTTTGACCCGACAATTAACTAGTCAAACGAAATAATTAGGAGGTGTCCTTTTAAGGGTTAATCACCAACCTTAATATGGTTACATAACCACTTTTATTTCGGACAGTGGTTGAACCATTTATAATTAAACCGAAAGTCAAAGTTAATTTACGATATCTTTGACTTTTCGGTTTTTAAGCTAATAAACTGAACTAAGGAAGGGCTAAGACACTTACATAAGGTCCTAGCTATCTTTTCTACACTTCTTGATCCTCCTCTAAAGCCAGATATCTCCAGAAATGAGTGTTGTAGTTGTTGCAAGTGAATGAGCACTTGAAATAAACAACTAAGGAGCCTTTATATAGCAAGATGGCATGCAAGAAGATCAAGGCAGGTGTTTTTGGAAGCTTTAGGATCACCCCAGGTGTCCTAGTAGTATTACAAGACCGACAAACAGCCCATGGTATCACCTAGAATAAGTTAAAGTCGGTTTGGGAGCTGAAACCTGCACCTGGCAGGTTTTTTTATGCGCTGGACACTTTTACGCGGGCCGTGTAAGACTCAGAAGGAGTCTACGCGGGTGGCGACGACCTTCAGATCAGGTGAATCTTGTTTTAACTTTGGCAGTTTTAGTCCCTGGTCCTTATAAACTTTATATAACCTTGTTTTTGGCATATAAGGCCCTTGTAGTTAGTTTGTAGAGGTTCAAAGGAGTATAACCAAACTCCGTTAGGCCCGGTTTCGTTAAAAGATCACCATAAACACAAGTTTCTTACTATTGATACTTTTAACCCAAAGTCTTGAAAACTTGCTTAACGATCTCGAAGCCACATAAAATTTATATTACTTATTCTTGAGAGTATATTTGAATATTTCGAAACCTCGATTTCGTTAAAAGGTCACTCAGAGGTAAGAATTAACATGTTGACACATTTAACCCCTATAGTTTATAATCTTCCGATTATTTTCATAAACGGCTTCTTATATCCAATTAATCACTTGTTTAAGAATATGTTCTTCGTGTATGGTCATTCAGAGGCACAAGTTTGGCATATTGACACTTTTAGTCCCTTCACATACATATATTCACCGTTTGTCATCTTTAGTCCTTCAAACTCAATCTTTCACATATTTAGAGTTTAGGACACGTGTCTTTACATAATTGGACACGTTTTTACGTGGTGTTACATCTATCATTGAACAACTCTGTGATTTAACACCTTCAAGCAATCCAAAATCCAAGGATGCATGGATATTCAAGAATAGGCTGCAGCAAAGAAGAGACGAGCTAATGGCGTTATACGCAAAAATGAAATTTGATGATGAAGAATCTGAAGAAAGTGATGAACAAAGAGATGGGTACATCTCTTATGTAATCCCACCCACGGAAGACTATTAGTTTATTTTGATTTTCGTGTTATTGTAGTTTTATTAAATATTAATCTATGGTAATGAATTATTAACAAAAAGATACAAAACACCAAAAATGACATGGAAAAAGTCATAACGCCAAAAAATTAACTATGTGACACAAAAAGAATTCATTCAACGAGAAGAAATCTGAGAAAAAACAGTAAAATGCCAAATAATTAATAAATGTAGTGCCAAATAATTAATAAATCTACATAATGCCAAAATTATCTTGCACGAAAAAAATAAAGAAGCATGTCAAACGCGAAAATCGTGAAAGGAGAAGAATACTAAAAAAACAAAAAAAACCCTTGGATCCTGATCATTCCCCGCGCCACGTGTTCGGCCAGGATGCGTTCTCACCATTCTCACACTTTTTGCCGTTTTCTCCTGATCCCGTTTCTATATATATATATATATATATATAGGGTCAGGATTTAGAGAGAACGACTAAAAGTGTGAGAACGGTGAGAACGATTAGGAACCGTCAGATCAAAACAATCTATGGACGACATGACGCGGTGGTATTTTCGTAAATAACATCACTTTTATTAGTGTGGCGCGCTTCCATAAGGGCAAAAAGGTAAATGTCCATATACAAAACACATCAAAGCCTGACCGAAACATATATACTTCCTAGAAAAACCTCCCCAAAACCAACGTAAAACGCGAAAACCCTAGAAAACGCGAAACAACAAAAACTATGGCGTCGAAAGATCAAACCAGGTCCAGAGGAAAAAAACATAGCGAGTTAACTTTGATTTACATTGTGCTAGTTTATGCTGCTTTTGGCGTTCTAATTTAAAAAAAATTGCAGTTTCTACAAGGGGGAAGGGGAAGGGTCATCTGCTCCAAAACGCCAAAAAACGAACGAGCAACGAAATAAGACAACAAGAGGACGTGGTACACAAATGTTACTTTTCGTGATGTAAAAATACACTTTCATACTTTTTTGCCAAAACGCCAAAATATGTATCGTTTGTTACTAAAGGGCACAACACATGAATCCTGTCATAGTTTTGTTACTAAACGCCAAAAAATGTATGGATTCTATAATAAACGCCATTTAACTGTTATTGAGTTATTCAACATCTATAATCTCTTATTGATTTATAAAACGCCATAAATGTATCATAGTTATGTTAAATTATACTATTAAAACGCCATAAAATAAAACGCCAGTAAATCATTTTTATAGGCGAAGAGAGGTTAAGATTAAGAATAAATGTGCATACTGGAAAGGCCCAAAATGCCAATAAGAGGAAGGCATTAAGCCAGAATATGGAGGTTGAGGAAGAACCATATCATGAGTTCAGTGGTGCCAGGAGCTTGTCAAGAGTAAAACCTACAAACTTGACTAGTTGGTTTATGAATCTAAACGAAAATCAAAGAAAGACAGTACACCAAATGGGGTTTAGTGCTACACTAAAGTTGAAAATAGACATCGTACCGACAATGCTTGCGTACTGGTTGGTTGAAAATTATAATGAAAAGACAAACACCCTAAACGTTGGCAACCATACCATAGATATAAATGAAGAATTGGTAAACTCTTTAACGGGTATACCAAATGGAAGGGTGCCCGTGAACATGAAAAAAAGACCAACAGCTAAAGACCACGTGGTGGCTGAGTGGAAAGGACAGTTCTGAGGGTTGGGCTAGGTTAACAGACCAAGTGTGAAGATATACTTTGATAAAGTTTTGCCTATGATGCATGGCTTTGGGAGAGACTTCTGCCTAAATTTCCTTGTAGCATTCTTCACTATAATGGGGCATGCAACTGACAATGCATTACACAGGGCCACTGATCGTACTTGCGGTAAGAATAAAATTTCACTATTCATTTATGTGTCATTAAAATGCCAAAAAAATATCTGTCATTTGAAAAATCTATTTTGTTACAGCTTGCCTTGGTGAACGATGCTTGCAATAGGAAAAAATGGGACCGAAAAGAAGGATACCCAATTGAGTGGGTTACAACAGAAACTCTTGACTTATTTGAGAGTGCAATGGCAAAACACCTTGTGCGCAATGAAGTAAAAAAGGTAAACAGACAAAAAAAGTAAAGGAAGCAAGCCCCAAAAAGCAAGAAAAATGCAGGTTGTTGTTCATGATGAAGATGATGGTGATGATGTTGAGAATGAAGATGAAGATGATGTTCACAAGGTCGATGAGCATGATGATGATGATGGTTTTGATCATGATGATCATTATAACTATGAGGTGCAAAACGCCATGCCCTTCAATGATGATGAAGAGGCTTCACTTCAAAGGATGGTGAATGGGGATAGAGAAAGCTGGGAAACGATGTTTGAAGTTTCTGCATCAAGAAACCATGCTCTTATCAGAGGAGTAACACAGTATGACAACTTTATCTTGATGAAGAAGAACAAAACAAAGAACCTAAAGAGGTATGTTGTTCAAGTAATAAATTAAAAAAAAAAACAAAAAACACCATGATAAACAAAATATTTTTATTTAATATAACAGGAAATGGCTGATAAATTGGATGGAGCATACAAAGAATTAGAAGACTGTTACAATAAAATGCGCACATTGTTAAAACAGTCAAAGACTGAATACCCAAACAGCCTCCTGGTACTGTGGGATCATTTTCAGACACGAACGAGTCGATCAGAAGAGTTTTTCTCAATACGAAAGGCGGAAACAGATGTATCGAGCTCAATTCAGTAAGAATATCACTTTAAACTGTCGTAGTATTGATATAATGACGTTTTATAGCGAAACGACACTTCGGCAGCACTTCGTTGCACAAACCGGAAAAGTTCTATCTAATTTCGCTTGGAACAGGTATATATAGGCGACTGATTCCGCTTGAAACAGTCTCAAGCGGAAATACGTTTCAAGCGGAATTACCACTCAAGCGATATTACCTGTTCAAGCGGAATTAATTCCTCAAGCGAAATTACTTAAATCCTCGAACTACGTGCACCGATCTTAACATTCTAATACATGACTCGATACAAGACGAAGTCGACAGACGCATGCACTAACAGACTCCCCCTCGAATGTTGACGAGTCTTAAGTGTCGAGTCTTCGCATCTTCAGTCTTTATCAGTCCTCTCGAACTCTCTGAAGTATCTGACGCTGTAAGCATCCTCAAATCTTTCTCTTCTCTTTCTTATCGGCACCAACAAATTCCTCCCTTTGAATACTGATAACCTCCAGAATCTGAGTCTGGCTCTCAAGCTTTCTAATTCTCTTGATCAGATCTCTTGATTCCTTAAGTTCATCAGCATCAGCAGTTCCAGAATAGTAACCTGGCTCAATTCCTGCTCAGGATCAAAGCCTGGCTTACCTCACAATAAATTTTACAATTTGATAAATTTTTACTCTGCTTACCACTTGTAGAGCAAATCTTATAATGATTTAACATTTAGTCTCTGATGAACCACTAGTAGGAATATCGTTTTCATTTAAAAAAAACTTTTCTCATTTAAACACAGACTCTCTCTCAACACATGCTCATCATGTTTAGCATTTGGAATTTTGAAAATCAGCTATCCAACATCAGTTGTCGAAAATCTTTTTGTATTTTTCAAAATTTATGCTAAAACACACTGAAAATCTTTTTGGATTTTTGAATGTAAAAGAAATGCAGTAAAGAAATATTTACAAACAATATTTTTGTGAGTTTGTGTAAGAGGATCATATCAGTTTTTGAGACAAATCACCAACACCGTTAAGCTTTAAACATTTTAAGTTTTAAACGATTCACTTAGATTGTCAGTATACTGGTCCACTTAAATTTTCACACAAAGTTCAACTGTTTCGAGATACGAGATTAATGTCTTAAGCACTTAAACTTAATCGCGTGTCCCACCTCAGAATATACTCCCGTATCCAGATCCCAATATTCAGTCTTACAGGTGAGTATACCACATATGATATCTGTAAGGGGTTAAATTGCGAAGAACCGTGAGAGCTCAGGTCAGAACTTCCGTTCAGCAGAGAGATGACGGCTTCGACTTTTGGTGTGTCCCCTTTAGAGGATCTTTTCTTCAACAGCACATGATTTACATATTTTTTCAATGTTTCATCATTTTTTATGCTAAGGGCGAGCTATATTTCAAGCAGCGTAAAGTATTCTCCGGGGACTAGGCCATTGCTTCCGCAAAATCAGAAGTCCCGGGATAATACCCCAGATATCACTAAGCATAAAGACCCAGTATCTCAGAAAGAGGGACCTTTCAAACAAGATTTCGGGGGTTACCCATATATCCGAGAGATGTTTCCCCACGATATAAGCAAGTTTGAAATTTAGGTTTATATCTCGTCACAATCTACTAAATGTGCAAAAACCTACTGGCACATCATCAGTGAGACCGTTTATCACATTTGACTTTCCATTTCTTTAGCATGCTGTGATAGTCCACTGATGTACTATCATTTCCTCTTATATACAACAAAAACACATTTTGTATTTTATCATGTTTTTTACTTTTTCAAATTTTCAAATGTTTTTGGATTTTCAGAAAAATGTTTTTGGATTTTCAGAAATTTCTACTCCCCCTAAAATGCAAACACATTTAAAGAAATTTGAAAACAAACTGCACAAGTAACGTGACAACTGATATCGAATCACTTCAATTCACCATCCACTTGGCATAAACAATCAGAACTCCCCCTCACAACAAACTATTTTCCCATTGTGATTTCAAAACACTTAAGTTTGTTTTAATCAAATGGTTTTTCCGGAAAATAAGTTTTGTTGAATTTATAAAACCTCTTGTAGGTTAGGGGTTTGGTTCATCACATTGTCTTTCAACCACTTGTAGGAAAATGCAAGTACAACTTAATGTCCTTGATTTACCACTTGTAGTTAAAACCTCTGTTTCAACCACATGTCTTACCAACCAATACCACTTGTAGGTTACCATATGTAGGTTGAATTCTCAAGATGCTGATACCTACTCCTCACTTACCAACCTGGGAGTTCCGGCAAGTCATACTTATGACCAAGTTTCAATTTTTCAAACACAATATAAGAAAGATGCCGATTCATGCTCCACGATTATCAACTTGGGAGCTCCGGCAAGTCCAGGATTTTACTGTTCGTAGTATGTACCATCCCAGTCACAAACCAGGGATGGTTCAACGTTACCTTTCTTTGTTTTCTTCTCGTAAAATTCCTTGACTCCCTTGACTTTCCTTGACTCCCTTGACTTTCCTGTCAATCATTTTTCCAAAAATGTTATGAACAGTAGAATTAAACGCTTTTTCAACATCAAAATCTTTCTTTTCAGAAAAAATTGATTTGAAATCTCAATTTTCCCAACTTTTTGTTTAAAATTTTCAGCCCTTAATGGTGGAAAATTGTCATCATCCATTGGAGGATCTGATTTTTCACATTTAACCTCAATTTGTGGCTCCTCTGACTTTGTGGAATCGGATTCATCGCCAGAAGATAGCTCCTCTGATTTTGACGAATCAGAATCATTGCTAGAACTATCAGCAGACTTCTTAACAACCCATTTTTGGCTGTCAAGTTTTGCCCTTTTCTTGTAAAATTTGTTTGAACTTTCACCATTCTCAAAAATCGAATTTTTGAAAAGTTTGGTTCTATCAATTGGTGGTTCAAACTCAATCACTTTCTCTTTTAGTTTATGAGAAACTTCCTGTTTTGATTGTATTGCCTTGGAACAATTCTTGGCAATATGTCCAACAGTGTTGCATTGGAAACAGGTTCTCGTTTCTCTCATCTGATCAACAGTCTTCATCTTTTCTTGCTTCTTCGCAAGGAATTCTCTGTTCGTCTGCTTTCTGAACAGATTTTCTTTTTCTTCTTCAGTAGTTATACCTGAAACAAATGTCATTTTTGAATTAAAATCTCTAACATATTTTTCATTTTTATGATTTTCTGGTGGAATAAATCCTAAACCTTTCTTTTTGAAATTACTGTTATGGTTTGGTTTCTTTCGATAACTAGAACCAGAACTGTAACCTTTTTTCTTGTTTTCTCTTTGTGAACTCTTGAGATGTACTTTTTAGGTTTATCATTAAGATTTACATCTTTTATTTCAGAAATATTAATTTCTGTTAGTTTGAAAACCTTTTTGATCATATCAGGTTTGACACCTCTTATTGGAAATTCCTCATCAGAATATAATTTGTCAGAATCATTCAATGTATATGCAACTTTGAATGTTTCGTCATTCAAATTAGATTTTGATAACAGGAATTCTTTATTGTAAACTCTTTTGCCCTATTTGTTGGTTTGACCCGGAGTGCTGGACTTAGACTTTGACTCTGACATAGACTCCGACTTTGACTCCTCGGATTCATCTTTATCCAACACCTGATCGACCACTTTCTTTATTAACTCGGACTCATGATCAGTGTCAGATGACGTAAACGTGACAACAATATTATCTGGCAAGTTAACTGAAGACTCCGACTCCCACTGTAAATTTGTTGCCTTTTCGACTCTTTCTGAATTTGGATTTCTCGGAGAATATCCATTTTCAAGAGGGGGTGGACACTTGTTGTAACTGACACCTTGTTTCTTACCAGATGTTTTTTCCTTAGTATCCTTCTTCTTTACTTTCTTCTTTTCAGGAATCTTTTCTTCAGAAACCTTCTGTTCTTCAGTTACTTCATCATCTTCAAAAGCCTTCATGCCTTCAACAGTTGGATAAATCTTGTCAATGACATAAGAAGTACATGAGTAACTTTTCAACAAATGATTAA
>JARYGA010058940.1:0-10801 GCA_030545235.1 Helianthus tuberosus | reverse complement strand
ATTACTTAGAATTGAGTAGACCTCATACACCTAACTCTAACGTATCTTTTGTTTCATTTCTTCTACAATAATTACAAACGCTTCTTTAATTAAGGGTCTAGTACTAAAATTCAATGCGTCATCTTAGCATTCAATGTGTATGCTTGAATCATCTCATTTTTCAATTATTGAATCATTTTCATTTACCAAATACAATGTTAGCTAGATTAGTCAATAATTTATTTTCAATGCAACAAAAAGCTACTATTTATAACAAGTAGTTTTGTTAGTCTGTTAATAGGTCAAACACATTTTATTCATGAAATGTATTTTTGTTTAAGACTTAGTTAAAGAAAGACTAAAATAAGAAAAGACTTTTTTTTTTGTAAGGTAAATTTCATTAAAACGCCACGGACGGTCCTCAAAACAAGGACCCCCGGGCCAACCAACGAATTACAACCACTAAAATAAGAAAAGACTTAATTAAAGACTTAAAAAAAGACTTAAAGTAATAAATTTCAAAAAGACTGTTACAACCACTATGAGATTAGTGCATTAACCACTTGTACAAAATAAACATTCATAGCATGGTTGTTACTTGTTTGTAGCAACAAGACGATAACTCCATGAGGTACATAGATATAGTTTTTCTAAGCATGTTAACGAATTTAACGTTTAGTACAGTTCGCAAGAAGTTAGTTTTTCCAATGAACAAACAAAAATGAAGAAAAATGTTCAGTTATCTACAAGAATGAACATGAACACATGTTTTGTTCCTTCATTTACGTTCGTAACATCTGATTATGTTCATTTGTTTTCATTCGCTTATGTCCATTTAAATATTACTATAAAAGTTCAATGTGTGTGACTGTGTGTGTTATAATTTTTGTTACAAAAGTTTATTTATGTTTGATCTTTTATGTTCGTTTGTGTTTGTTAATTTAAGTTGGTTTCTCTTCACTTATGTTCGTTTATGTTCATAAATTGTTCATCTAGAATGTTAACAGACGAACATAATCGAACACAAATAAGTTCATTTTCATAACGAATGGAATGAACAAGAAGATCCGTTTGTTTAATTGTTAGTGTTCGGTTAAAATGAAATGAACGAACGCGAACATGCCTTCGTTCATGTCCGTTCCGTTTGTTTACAATCCCAAGCCTTTTAAGTTTCAAATGATGTTACCATTTTTATTTCTAAATTTACTCTTAAGTTATTTAACCAATACATGTGAGTGTAGGGTACACAAAACTTTGTCCAGATTTCTAGAAACTGGTATACATAACCGGCCGTTTTGTAGTTTTGTATAATCGTTCATGACATTAATTTTTGTTCAGGGACGTATGGTATAGTCCAAAATCGATTCTTGGTTTGATTTTAATTAAACATTGCTCAGATTAAAAAAATATATATATGTATAGGTAATGATCAGTTTGGGATCTAACATGTTCTAAAAACGCTACCCAACAAGCACTATAAGGTGTGACTCTAACTTCTAGGCTTGTATTAATAATTAAGCTAGTTACACAAATGGTTCAGGTGGTTTGGGTAAAGTTACAGGCATGGTTACAGAAGTCGCTAGTTGCTCGACTAGCTAAGGAGTTGTGAGTACTTGGTCTAGACGGAGAGTACTCCGATATGTTAATTATAAAAAAATTAGTTTTCGGGAAATTATATGTATGTCAAATATCATAAGTTTACTAATATTTGTAACAAAATACCTGAATATCAATATAAATAAAAAATACATGTTTAAATAGAAAAATATTTAAAAAAATAACATTCATAATTTGACAAATGATATTTATTCTTTAAAATGATAGGAATAGGAATTATGTTTTTTTTTTTTTTAACTCAAACTCAGTTGAGTTGACCAACTAAATCCAATTATGTCCGAGGTTGAACGCATTTGATCGATTCCAAGTATTAGGCGGAGTTAAAGAAAATCGTCTCGACAACCTATCTACCTTGTAGTAATTACCCGGCGAGTACAAGACCTTGTAGACGTTGTTTTACAACATTAGTTACCGGTCTGGATAATAACTTTAGAAAGTTGCAAATTTGGGGGTTTTGTTTTCAAATTTATAACGGGATTGGGTTTTAAGACAAACGTCTGTTATAAGTTTTGTTTGGTTGATTTATGTGAAACTAGTAGGGTGCCCGCGCGATGCGGCGGGGGCGACACTTTGGATTGCGGCACTCGTTGCTGGTAGTTTTCTTATTTGTATATGATAACATTATTGTGGTGGATATATGTCATAAGTGTTACACATGGGAGCCTAACACCTATAATGTCTTGCAATGTTCGATCAACTGCCTCTATCGCCTGACGTTTCGCTATCGATGCCTCATCCCATATAATTAAATTGGAGGACCTAATTAGTTGACTTATAATTCCTAAAATTTTGGGACATAGTTTACTATTTATATACTAAATATCGTAAATTAGTATTAAATAATTCCTAAAATTTTGGGATATTGTTTACTATCTATCTACTAATATCGTAAATTAGTATTAAATAAATATCGTAAATTAGTATTAAATAATTCCTAAAATTTTGGGATATAGTTTACTATCTATCTACTAATATCGTAAATTAGTATTAAATAATTCCTAAAATTTTGGAACATAGTTTATCTTCTATCTACTAAATATCAAAGTTTTGTTTTGTTATAAAAATTAATAATAAATAAAGTATAGAAAAACTGTTTTAAACATTTAAAGATTCGTTTGTTAATAAAAAATACTAAACAAATGACAAAAGTATATTAGTTCAATCGAGATGTAAATTATAACTGCAATAAAATAACACGAAACATAAACTTCAAATATAAAATAAACTTTATTATTCATGGGATAGTCTAGATCAAACAAAAACAACTGAAAATGAAAAAAAACATAAAAACACTTGATATATTTCATCTAATTTCTCTTCTTTTTTGATTCGTTTTTCTTGTTTGTGCTCGAATCAGCAGTATCATCTAATTCATCTTCTTTCTCATCGTCCTCAGAATCATCTAAATTTATAACCTCGACCCATTTCCATTCAGAGAGTCTCTTAGATATTTTCTTTTGATTCTCATACTTCCGATCCTTAAAAAACAAAAATTTAATAAAAAAGTTAAAAAATGATTAAATAAATTTTATAAAAAAACAAATATTGAATAAAAAAAATTAAAAATGATTAAATAAATTTTAAAATTACCTCTTTACTAAATTGACGTTGAAGATTAGACTTGTATGGACTGAACATTGCACCATAAGAAATAATTTCAACAATATTATCACCATCATCTTACAATAAAACACCAAATAATAACATAACGAACTTGTTAATATGAAAGATTATAAGCGAAAATATTACTTAAAAACTAACAAAAGCTTGTTCGACAACTGGGGTGTTTAAATTGGTGTGTTGAATCTGAAAAATCAAATAAGTTAGTATTCACATAAAAGTAAATAAAAGAAAACAATTATTCATTATTGCGATATAACAAAACTTATCATAGAACCGACCTTATATTTTTCAATATCGCATGCTTGTTTTTTCGCATTAAGTGAATTCAGAACTGGCTCCATATTTTAAATCTGTTTAGCAATAGAAATGTAGAATTATGAGTGTTTGCTATGTATTTATAGTAGTCCATTAGGGTTTAGTTTTAGATTGGTCATCCATTTATTTAGGAAGTTTGTTGTGAGTTTTAAGTTTTTAAAATAAGATGCACATATCCTGTTTAGTTTGTTGTGGCATGTTTAATAGGAAGTTTGTTGTGAGTTTTATCTATACTATATTAAACATGCAACAACAAACTGACTCTGTACAAGTAAAATTAGGGAATATTTTAGTTTATTAATGTCGTTCAAAACAAAAAACTTGGGTAAAAAACAAATGTTAATGCACAGTAGCTAGGTAATGGTCAAAGCTGGCTTGGGTAAAAAACAAATGTTGGCTTTAATCAATTGTACATTTACGCATCGGCTATTTGTACTTTATGAACGCACGGCGAAACTAAAAAAGAGAACTATCGAAACGTTTAAAAAAATGTGCCGATCGTCATGGTACCTTCGGATTTTTTTAAAACATTACGGGTTGTAAGATATCGCAGGAATACATTAAAGAATTAAAGAGGGGGGGAAGTGTAACTAATTACCCATAATTATGTTAAATGTCAAGGATTTAAATGTATTAGATTGAGGGACTAAAAAATAATTATGGTTTAAAAGACCACCTTACCCTCATTCTAAGGGTTTATTTATAAATAATGGGGGAAGAAGTTCTTAACTTTTGAGAATCCTTTCTTCATGTATTATAATATAGTATAGATAAGAACCGGAAAACATTTCATCGAATTTCATAGCCTAGCAAAATTCTAAAGGGTAGATTTGTATTTTAAGTTTTTCGCTTTCAAATTATTACTTATATCTTACATTTTTCAAGTAGATGTAGAGTAGAATAATATTACTATTACTATATTTTACATTTTTCAAGTAGGTGTAAAGTAGAATAATATTTTAATATTATTTCTTTACTTTTACTAATACTTTCTTTATTAGTTTATTTTTTAACTATGAGTTTTTTCCATTTCCATTATATTATTTAAAAAATTATTATATCTTATGTTTTTCAGGTCAATGAACAAACATTAATATTTTAGTATTATTACTTTACTTTTACTAATATTTTTTTATTAGTTTACTTTTTGACTATTAATTTTTTTAATTATATTATTTAAAAATTTATTAAAGTTAGTTTTATTTGTTATTTTATTATTATAATACTTTTGAGTATATTTTATTTTTCATTTATAGCTTTATTCTAACACGTCAAATATAGTCAAACTAAAGGGTAATGGATTTGACCAATATCGTTTGAACATCGGTATCGCTACTGTGTGTATTCATTTTTATAGCTTTCTCGATGTGACGGTATAAAGTTTGTTAAAGATGGAGTTGTATTTGCAATAGACAATTTTTTTTTGTAACGTAAGCTACAGCGAGTTTGGTATAGTAACTTTAGCGTAATGAATCGAACTGGTACCAACCGAACAACATCGCTATCGGTAACGATATTCATTTTTTTGTTTTCAATCGATGTGTATATCCTCTTGTGCTTGTCTCTTTCAGTTGCTATTTCGAGTGCCGATACCATATCAAACTGACCTGATATCGGCCGAAACCCACTGCAAAGCGCGGGTGATCTCGCTAGTTCGTATACAAATTCCCAACCAAGACATTACTTGTTTCCATTGGAATTACTACTACAAATAGTTATATTTGGTATTATGATTTTTTTTATTAAATATATATAATATTATATCAAATTTTGAGGGATATGAAATGGGTTTAAAGCTTCCAAAACATTACATTAAAAAAAATATTATAGCTATGAATCATAGTGGTGGACTTGGAATATTCCATAGGTCAATGTGGTTTTAGTTTTTCCCTATTGACCCTTGATTATGTTGATATAATGACGAATTCCTCTTGTACTTTATAACTAAACACATGTCCCTTTCCTAGAATGTCCGGTGCCCATTTTCATCATATTTAAATTTCCCACTAACTTAATATTGCACGTTTTCGTCTCATCATGTTACAAGTTTGATGTTTTAATAAAAAACAAAGGGCAATTTAATTTTTTCTCTCTCAGAGTTTGTTTCAACTTTCAAGTTGTGAAAATCTTCCCCATAACCTACTTATTACCCAACTTAGTCACTATTTTATAACCGTTGAACCTATAAAAGAACAGATGACTGTAAAACCAAAATATACTAATCTGATCATGAATAAATCAAGTCATGAAAATGTACTCCTCTCAAAGATAGTGAATCTTGAACGCTACGAAAGATCCGTTGAAAAGTTGAAAGCTCCGTTGATGAAGATTAAAAGTCTGTTGAAGATCAAAGCTTTGATGAAGAATAAAGCACTGATGAAAAGACTAAACATCTATTTAGTCTGAATAGATGTTTTGTGTAAACAAATCGAGGTTTCTCATAACAGATAATAATACTATAACAAAGTTTGTAAACAATTGTTGAGAGTCTTAGAACAGATGTTAAGAATGTTAAATGTCATTACCAATGTGACGTCAGCCCTGGTTATCTAACAGATGTTTGTACTTACTACAAATACATCTTCTCTGTTAAGATCTATTTATCACTTTCTAACAGTTGAAGAGCCAAATAAACTAGAAAACTATTGTGAGCAGGATTTTCAAAAATTTGAGTTAGATGCTAAAGCTTTCATTATTGTTGTTATGGCTCAACCAAATGAAATCTATAATAGACTATTACCTTGTAATAGTGCCAAGGAATTGTGAGATGCTTTGAAAGAACAATTTGGTTGAACAAAGAAGGTAATTGAAAACAACCTTGAAATACTCAACCAACAGCATGAGACCTTCAATCATGTAAAGTAAAAGACCTTGACTCAGCAATTTGAGAGATTCAATTGCTTGATCAGCGGGTTAAAATTGGTAGATTTAAAATTTTCCAATGTTAGTTTGAGTCATAGGTTCCTTAGGTTATTACCTAAAAAGTGGGATACTATTGCTATTGTTATGAGAAACTCACCAGGATTTAAGGACTTTACCTTGACTCAACTTAATGGTAAGCTCTTAACCTATGAAAGACTGAAAGAGAGCTTACTCAAAAGAAGAAATCTAGGAAACTAGAAAAGTGTATGATGATTATGTCTTTGGTAACGCAACATTTTCGATATCTAATTGTTAATTGATTGGGTGGCATCTATAATAGCCCTAGATTTAATATTTGGATGGACCAAATTTGTTTAACACTTTTTATAAGCAAAGTTTGTACCAGATCTCTCCTCAATGACTTTAATTAAGACTTTAACTAATATATAAAGGAGATGGATATGAGAAAACTAGTTTAAATGAGAAAACAAAAAAGCTAACTAAAAAAGCCTAAAAAACATACCATTTTTTTTAATTTTTATAAAAAATCGCAGCTTTTTATGCATAGAAAAAAAATTCAAAAAAAAAAATTAAAATTTTTATTTTGTAGTATTGCACATGTGCACTATTACGGATATAGTGCACATGTGTAGTACACATATATTGCACATGTGCAGTACAACAAAAAATTATTTATTTATTTATTTTATTTTTTTTGAAAATTTTTTTATATATAAAAACTAGCGAATTTTTTATAAAAAATTGTAAAAAAAAAAAAAATTTGGTATGTTTTTTTGCTTTTTTTTAGGTTTTTTTAGTTATTTTTCTAGTTTTCTCATTTATATGTAGTTTTCTCATGATCCTGTCCCTATATAATTAGAATTATTTATTGCTCATACATATAAAAATGTTACATTCTTGTTTTTCTAAGACTGGAAGGTATGGTGTGGGGAGGATGGGCCGCCACGTCACCGCCACGTAAGTGGGTGTGAGGATGGGTCTAAATGGGATGGACCTAGGGGTGGGAGATGAACTCCTTTGTATATATATATATATATATATAGGGGAAGGTTTAAATGAGAACGCTAAATATTGTGAGAACCGTGAGAACAAATGAAAAAACCGCGAGAACTTGGTCAAAAACAATTCAAATTCAAAATTTTTTTCTACACTTATCATTATTATTCGAATACAATGTTAGAAATTTAATTTACACGTTTAAATTTACGTGAATTCGTAAACAAAGAAAATTTACACATGTGTAAGTTTGCCATTTACACATGTGTAAATCTGTTATATTTACACATGTGTAAAAAATCTAAAAATAGTGATTTTGAAAGGAGAAATGAATTATTTGATGTTGTAAATTCTTTTTTTGATGTTGTATCTTAATTACAATGAGGTTTGTATTAAAAAAAATTGGTTTTGATTGGTTTTTCATTCGTTCTCACGGTTCTCGCAATATTTAGCGTTCTCAAGATAACCCTCCCATATATATATATATAGGGTAGGGTTCCAGCGTGAACAACCTCCCAAGAGTGAACTGCGTGAACAGATATGGACCCTTGATTTCCTTTTTAGTTGTTAAGGGTAGGATTGTAATTATATAAAAAATTAGATTTAAATCATTATTTTAATAATTGAATTAAGTTACATCTTTCCTAATTTAAATTCATTATCCACATTATGTTTATTTATTAATAAGATAATTATCAAAACAAACAACAAATCACCAGATTTCAATTTTTATTTTTATTTCAGATTTCATCACCAGAATTCAAATTTTGATTTTTAAGATCCATGTAACCTTTATATTTCAACGGTATACACATGTGTACTTGGATATAAATAGAACAATACACATGTGTACTCAGCATCGTACATATGTGTACAGTAATTCACAGGTGTACATCAACATTCAATACAAAAAAAATTCTAAGATATCACAAAAACAGACGATATACACATGTGTACATCGCATTAAAAGGAGGGCAAAATCAGAATACACATGTGTACATCGCATTTAAACAAATAATTATTTTAATAATTGAATTAAGTTACATCTTTCCTAATCCTTGATTTGATTTGTGAGAGATTTATGCAATCAATTTAAGATTGAAATTACACATATACCCTTTTTGTATTTAATTAAATGGAAAAAATTAACCAAATAATTACCATCATGGCACTCACTTTAATCTCAAGATCATAAAAATCAAGGGCACAGATCAGTTCACGCAGTTCACTCTTGGGATTTTGTTCACGTTTGAACCTAATCCTATATATATATATATATGTGTATATATATATATATGTATATATATATGTGTGTGTGTATGTATAGGTGTGTGTGAGTGGGTGAGGCCCGGCTTTGGCGGCGAGCAGCGGACGAGGGGGGGGGGGGGCGGCGACGGAGCAAGGCGTGGAAGGTTTGGGGCGGCGGCGAGAGGACGGGCATGGGGACGAGCACCATACCTTCCAGTCTAAGAAAACCTCACATGTTATAAGAAAAATTACACACACATGTATATAGAGAGTTGGATTAAGGCCGTCGGTGGCGGAATTAGGTGGCAGCGGGCGGTGGTGCGGTGGGGCTGCCAGGCAGGGGTATATTTTGCTATGATTTCCTTTTTCTTTTGGACTCCTCTAAATAAGGAAGAGGTCCAGTGGGCCTCATATGTCCCCCACCGACAATAATGGTCAAAAGCCTAAACTCAACTCGACAGTAAACCAAATTTTATGCTTACCTTTTTCTTTTCTTAGTAAGTGTGCCGACTTCTATCGTTTGGGCTATTTTGTCATTTTAGTCTTTGTGGTTTGGTCATTTTACCAATTTAGTTCAAATGTTTGAAATGTTGTCTTTTTAGTCCAAATAGTTTTAAACGTTGTCATTTTAGTCAATTGAGTTAACTCCATCCCTTTATTTTATTAACTAGAAAGACATTTCGCTCATTTTAAATGTAATTCTGTTAACTAGAAGGGCAATTCGACCATATAAAGTTATCGAATTAACCTTCTAGCTAACATAAAAAATGCACGGAGTTAACCCAATGGACTAAATTGCAACGCTTGAAACTATTTGGACTAAAATGACAACGTTTCAAACCGTTGGACTATACTGGTAAAATGGCCCAAACTACAGGGACTAAAATGACAAAGTGCCTTCGGTTAACATAATAATTATCCGCATAAATGACAGAACAAAACATTTGTTGATTTCCACCAGGTGGAGTAGTTTGTGAAATTGTGCCGCTTGATGTATTCCTTCTTATTGATTTATTCTTTGGTTAGTGGTTTCTGGTTTACTTACAGTTTGGCGTTTTTATTTATAAATTGACGTAAATGACATAGTGTAGTGTTTTAAAGAATTTTGAATATATAATTGCGACATGCTATTTTTTATCTATGATTCGTAACGAACTTTATTCATAACTGAATATGTAAAATATAACTTAGGGTGTGTTTGGTATGAAGTAACGAAATAATTGAGAGAATGAAATGAACTAATGAATGAAATGGCCAACAGAATGAAATGGATCAATCATTATATTCCATTGTGATGTTTGGTATGAATCATTATTTTGTACAGTTTTATAGGCAAAAAAAAAGACTAGTGATGATATACAATTAAGAAAAACAACAAAAATATAATTGTCTCAATGATAATAATAATAATAGTAATAAAAATATATAATATAATATAACAATAACAAAAATATACTAATAGTAAAGGAATTAACAACAACAATAACTAACTGTAGATGTCTTTCCATTCTTGTAGAGTTTGATCAAACATTTTAGCTATGCATGTGGCAAAACAAAACGACACATGTTTGAATTGTAAGTCACTTGTTTTTTAAATATATATATGAAACTAGTAATATTAGTTTATATTTCTGTGACATATCTACTCATTGTTAGATATGAAGGTTGAATAGGGGGTGACCTACATGAAACCAGAAACCCATTGATGATGCTTATTAAGTGGAGAGCAAAACGTGAAGACCGGTCACGTTAGCCGGCCCGCCACCACTGTCCCGGTGATGGCTTATTAAGTATTATGAAGTTGATGTTAGGTGCACCCATAACTTCTCTTCTTGTACATGCATTTACTTCAACTCTATGATTTCTATTTTAAATTATATATATTAAAACACTCATGCCCTTTCATATTGCTTATAGATGGGTCCTAATTTTATCGGTAGGGTTGTAAACGATACGAGTCACTCATGAGATAAATCCTAAATAGTTCAGTCAACCGTGCACTATATCATAAAACTTTGGTTTTGTTTATAAAAGATTTCTTTATAAGCTTCGTGATAAATGCGATCATCTTAAGCGAGCATAAACTCAATTTAAACATGTAACACTTAGTATTGCATTAATGGTGGGGTGTCGTCCCTAA
>JARYGA010058939.1:0-29969 GCA_030545235.1 Helianthus tuberosus | reverse complement strand
ATATCAAACACATATTCTGATGTGATAAAATAATCAATTAGAAGTAAAGTATTGTTTGTAAGTTTAATCATAAACCCAAGTGGTAAGCGGAAGCATTAAAGTATGTATGTATCAATAAACCAATCTAACATAAATGTTCATCAAAACCATGTCCACTCCAGCCGCTTCAGATAGCAAGTCCCCTAGTACTTTCAATGATGACCTACAAGCATGCAAACAAGTGTGTCAGACTACGCTGGTGAGTTCAAAGTTTTGTTTACCGAGTTTAGTTACAGTCACGTGAGTAAAACACTTAACAAGATGATATGATGTTTCGTTGTTATGATGATTTGATGTTGTTATTACTCGATTACCGAAATGGCTACAAGATATGAATGCCCAACCCCAATGCCTCTATCAAGGCATTGGTCAAGTGGTCGAGGTAATTAGCTCAACTAATAACCTCGAGAAGATGTAAGGGGTCTTAC
Source organism: Helianthus tuberosus (assembly GCA_030545235.1). Lineage (NCBI taxonomy): Eukaryota > Viridiplantae > Streptophyta > Magnoliopsida > Asterales > Asteraceae > Helianthus > Helianthus tuberosus. Next base: position 29,502 of record JARYGA010058939.1, on the reverse strand, counting down.
GTGATACAAGATGTGATTGCCCAACCCCAATGCCTCTATTAAGGCATTGGTCATGTTTTAAGGAAATTAGTTCACGCCCGTCCTCCTCGGACGGTGTGAGGGTGCCAAACCTAATAGCGCTATCAACTAATAACCTCGTTGCCTTTCAGCAACTGCCGGTAGATGTAAGGGGTCTTACGAGATAGATACTGAGTACAATAACAAACATCCCATTAAACACGCATTCCTCCTCGGAACGTTACCCGTTATCCCTCCCCGGGATGCATGCTTGAGAAAAGAGCAGTGAACTCACCTTTGGTTTGCTCGGTTAGATTAAATGCTCGTTAAACAGTTGATTAATCAAATCCTATCGTGGTTATCAAAAGCAGTCAGTTTCACGAATTCACACAGTACACATCCATTACACGTATTGCACAAACAAGGATCAACATGTAATATCACATATGACATACCAGCTTTCTATTCATGGTACAGTACAATACAAATTTACATAACACCCATTCGAATTGCATCCATGTAGATTTCATATTTTACAACTTTCACTAACAACACTACATAATGTACCATTCAGCATTCGGTCCATTATAATGGCAGCCCACCATCATGTAAAGCCCACAAATAACACATATAATTACTCACACATATTCAGTTAACACAGACTTGTAGGCCACTATCATGTTTCACGAGAATTATAAGTTGTTTGCAATTAGAATTTTATCATTCTTTCAATGCTTCATGTGACCTTACTTACCTTCTGACATTAATCCACTTAATATGATACATCACATGGCCTCATTAATAAGATCTCTACAACAATTACAAGTTATGATAGGACACAATCATTACACCTAGTCTTGTAAACACCAAAGATACAAGGCACATGGCCGCTATTTTCTTAACATATCACATGGTGGCATTATTGATCCATATTCACTATTAAATGAACTAACATATAATTCATCATCATTTTAAGTTCCTATCTTGTGCACATTAAGAGGTCACAACAGTCCCCTTATCCGATTAATATGTAACAACCGTTTCACATTACTACCTTATCATGCCACATATTGAAACGACTAAAGCATATCAATTTATTCCACAAACATAACACCAAGCATAACATGTATTCGATAACAGCTCTTTTCATGCACATAATCCATTGAAGTTTTATTCGGTAATGCTCGAAACAACGTTCTAAAGCAGTCTAGTCATGTGATCTAAGAAACGATCAAGTCATGCAATCATGAATAACCTCGATATGGGTTTTATATACGTGATTGAGGACTATAACATCATTAACAATCGAAACAGCCAAGTCGTATACTCAACACAACTTAACATCACAGTTCATGCATATCAACAAGTAACCCTAATCCGCTTATAGTTCTACTCATCACATTTTCAACATATAAGTAAACACACAGCATGAAACGAGTAGGTGAAGATTACTAACCGATAATCTAATCAACCAAGATACAGCCGAAACAGGAGAGGGGAGCCTTGTTACTGCCGTCGCTTGGGGTGAGAAGTAGGGTTTTTAAATAATTTTGTTGTTTTCCCCTTTACAATCTACGTATACATATCTATATATGAAAAAGAGATTGGGTCGGTTGCACATGAATTGGGCCGAGACCCCATGTTAACGGCAAACAGTGATTGGGCCGGACCTATATCGTGGTTTAGAAGTGGTTATATTCCTAGTATGTGTTTTCGGGTCTGGATTATAACGTGTGTTACGAGAGTAGCCCAATTCAAACGACTAAACAATACACTTAACGGGTCCGTAATTCAAGCATACAATCAGATACTCGTTTCATGAATTACAACTCACACGTACACAAACATTTAATAAGTTGAACGTAAATACACAGGTTAACGTTTGTGAGATTTATGCGGTGCTAACCTGAATATTCGGGTTGTCACATTGTTCCAATTTAAATAGGTTAGAAAATTGAATTTTTAGACACGTATCTCCCACCCAACGGTCCACTCAAAATTTAATGGTATCATCCTTCCCTAGAACTCCTTTAATCATGTTGCAAAGTACAAGATTCCTCAATATAAGTTCGTTTTCCACTCTATTTATATTGCACCAGCCCCATAAGAATTTCACCAATCGAGCGTCTTTTTATCTTTAAATTGAGTACTATATTGCTATATAAAATATGACGGCTTAAAACCCCACAAAAATGTGTTGTATTTCTATGTTGTATAAGATTTTTTTGTGCTGGATTTTTTCACTATATTTTTGTGTTGAATTGTTTTGTCTTAAAAAAAATTTTCTCAATTTTTTGTGCTGAATATTTTCCGTGCTATATTTTTTTGTACTAGATTTTTTTATGCTATATTTTTTTACTGAATTTTTTGTGTTAGATTTTTTGTATTGGGTTTTTTGTTGTAGTTTTTAGAAAACAAAAAGGGTGTCACATGTCATTTTCACACTCCTATTTATAATGACCAAAATGTTTTTCCTTCCTACTTATAAGGAGTTACACATGTCATCATCACAATCTTTCTTCGGCTATTTAGGCAAAATCCACTTTCTTGTGAATCCTTCCCACAAACACACACACACACCCATGTTTTAGGATCGACTGACGGTGTTTTAAGTCCAATGAGATCATACCATGTGTCGGAAACACCCATTTTTTGTGGTGTCGGCACCTCCGATAACGTTTATGTCGTCGATCCCCTCAAAAACGGGCGACAACACCCATGTTTTAGGATCGACCGACGGTGTTTTAAGTCCAATGAGATCATACCACGTGTCGGAAACACCCATTTTTTGTGGTGTTGGCACCTCCGATAACATTTATGTCGTCGATCCCCTCATAAAGGGCAACGACACCTATGTTTTAGGATTGACCGACGGTGTTTTAAGTCCAATGAGATCATACCACGTGTCGGAAACACCCATTTTTTGTGGTGCCGGCACCTCCGATAACGTTTATGTCGTCGATCCCCTCAAAAACAGGCGACGACACCCATGTTTTACGATCAACAGACGGTGTTTTAAGTCCAATGAGATCATGCCACGTTGCGGAAATGCCCATATTTATTGTAGCGTCGGCACCTCCGATAACATTTATGTCGTCGATGTCACAGTCTTACAATTTGGTAACGAGCAACACACCGGTGTTTGGGCCTAAAAAAGCCATCGTTTTTGACACGTGAATCGACTAAAAAAACACCGCCATTTTGGACAAATAGCTCGATTTCTTTGGGCTAAACACCGTCATCCAACGCTAAAACACCAATAAAAAGTCAAATAATAAACAATCTCTACAGACGTAAGACGTAAGTAAAAACATACATTTCGAGATTCTCATAATTTTGTAAAAAAGTATTTTTTGCATTATTAAAAAGTAATTAAAAAATACATTTAAAATACTATACATACAACGGTCCAAATGGTTATTCTCTACCAGTCTAACAGACTAACGGTCCAACTTAAATCAGTTAAGTTTGTTACTCCCCCGCGCATATATATATATCACTATATATACACACACACCTTCTTCATTTGCTCAACCGTCTCTCTCATCTTCATTCCCACACTCAATCACACACACACACTTCTTCTTTCTTTCTGGAACTCTCGTTCTGCAAACCCTAGTTTTTCCATAACTGCCATGACGAAATCGATTTTAGTCACCGGAGGTGCCGGATTCATCGGCACACACACTGTTGTGCAACTTCTGAATCAAGGATTCAAGGTTACGATCATCGATAACCTTGATAATTCGGTCGAAGAAGCTGTTCATCGAGTCAGAGATCTAGTCGGTCCTCAGCTCTCGCTCAATCTGCAATTTCATTTGGTATAGTTGCTTCACTTGCTTCGTTTTAACTGATTTTGTACTCGATGTGTGTGTTGTTAATGATTAATGTGAGAATTGTGTTATTGTAGAGGTTTTAGAACTGGAAGTTTGTTTGCTAGTGTTATGCAGTTGTATATTTGTGAGAATTATAGAAGTTTTTGGAAAAAAAGTGAATGAAGATGAGTTATGTGAAACTTGTGTGGTTTTGGAAGTTTGAAGACTAATTTGCATTGTTTACTGTGTGTTTGAGTGTTTAGGTTTAACTATACTTGATTCTGTGTGTTTTATTGGTAATCGGATGTGTGTGCTCTTGACGAGTAATGTGAGAATTGTAGAGGTTTTAGAACCGGAAATTTACTTTGAGATAGTGTTATGAAGTTGTATATGAAGTTGAATTTCTGGAATATTTGTGAGAATTATGGAAGTTTTTGTAAAAAATGTGAATGAAGAAGAGATATCTGAAATTTGTGTGGTTTTAGTGATTTGAAGATCTAATTTGCGTTGTTTACTGTGTGTTTGTGTTGTTAGGATTAACTATATATGATTCTGTGTGTTTTATTGGTAACCTGGAAGGATTAGTGTCCTAATTCGTTTGAATTAATATGTTATTTCAGAGGTTTTTATCTGAATATTTACTGGATGTGTGTGTTCTTGACGAATAATGTGAGAATTGTAGAGATTTAGAACCGGAAAGTCACTTTGAGATGTGCAAATTCTGTTTACCAGTGTTACTAATTTGTATTTGGAGACATATTCTTGAATTGTCGTTACTTTGTTTATTGCGTGTTCGTGTGTTCGTTTGTTTAGGTTTAACTATATTTGATTCTGTGTGTTAGCCCTAATTCGTTTGAATTGTTATGTTATTTCAGAGGTTTCTTTTAGTTTCTTATGTATATGATTTGAACTCTTACTGTACTTGTGTGCTCTATTGGTTATACATATTGTCTTATTAAATAGTAATTACTAGAAGCATATTTCATCTAATTTAACCATGTACCACAGCGTAATTAATGGTAGCATATGATAGATGATCAGATTAATCTGTTCTATTTAGTTTACACCATCAGTTATGTTTCTGAGACTTGTCATTAAGAGTGTTAGTACTTTAATGATATGAATTGAATTTGGTGGTACTTGTTTGTTGCAGGGTGATATCAGGAATAAGGAGGATTTGGAGAAGTTGTTTTCTCAGTCTAAGTATGTCAATTTCCATGTTATTGTGTTTAATCTTGATTTAAGTTAATTTTGACACAAATGGTTCTTGAATGATCTATGATGACATAGATTCTATAATCCCTAAAATTGATGTTATATTTGTATGGCATTTTGTCTTGTTTTAACTGTATGTAGGTTTGATGCTGTCATACACTTTGCGGGGCTCAAAGCTGTGGGTGAAAGCATGGCTCATCCGTTTCGTTACTTTGATAATAATCTGATTGGATCAATCACCCTGTATCAAGTCATGGCCAAATACAACTGTAAGAAGGTCCGTCTTGAATATTTAAATGGATCCAAAATCCTAATCTTGATTTTTCCGTTCAATGATTATTATCTGTTTCGTTACTTAGATAACAATCTGATTGTCGGGTGTGCAGTTAGTGTTCTCGTCTTCTTCAACTGTTTACGGACAGCCCAAGATAATTCCATGTGTTGAGGACTTTGAATTGAAAGCGATGAATCCGTATGGGCGCACTAAGGTATTAACGTTACTGCGCGTGACCTTTATTATTTACTTAATTGTAGCTTGAATTTTAATCTAGACTATCTTGTTGGTTTGATTAGCTGTTCCTTGAAGAAATCGCTCGAGATATTCATACTGCAGATCCAGAGTGGAAAATAATTTTGTTGAGGTACTTTAATCCTGTTGGTGCTCATGAGAGCGGGAAACTTGGTGAAGATCCACTTGGCATCCCGAATAATCTCATGCCTTACATACAACAAGTGGCTGTCGGTAGATTACCGGAGTTGAATGTTTATGGTCACGATTATCCCACTAAAGATGGCTCTGCGGTATGTAAAATTGAATTGAAATATCCCAGTTGGAATCTTAGTTATATTCAGATTATCAATAACGTGATATGATTCGTTATGATTGATAACAGGTTCGAGACTACATCCATGTGATGGATTTAGCTGATGGTCATGTTACCGCACTTCAAAAGCTGTTCACGAAAGAGGATATAGGTCAGCAACAACTGTTTTTAATTTTTATTAACATGGTTATCATTCATCATCCAAACTTTCTTAATGCTGACATATGTCATGTTATGTAGGTTGTTTTGCTTGCAACCTTGGGACCGGTCGTGGGACGTCAGTTCTTGAAATGGTCACTGCTTTTGAGAAAGCATCTGGAAAGGTACTCACACCTTTAACCATCTCTATCTCACATTACATCACATAACTTGTACAGTCTGTATCACTAACAACGTTACTATTTTCAGAAAATCCCTGTTAAGCTGTGCCCAAGAAGGCCTGGAGATGCAACAGAAGTTTATGCATCAACTGATAAAGCTGCACGTGAGCTTAACTGGGAGTAAGTTATTAGATGCCTCTTTTCATTTTATATTATTCCATTTTTGGGGGTAAATATTAGAGTCTAATTTTATTGTGTGTTTCAGGGCAAAATATGGAATTGATGAGATGTGTAGGGATCAATGGAATTGGGCAAGACAGAACCCATGGGGATACAAGAAGCCACCAACCAAATGAGACTCGGACGAGGGTATATAGTATCTCCTAGTTGCAACTGTTACTTTTACTCTGCTCTTCTAGTAAAATACTAGAAAGTGAATTCTATAGTTTTATAGACATACTTTCGTCAGTTTCTTAGTTGCGTTACATTCGAATATTTTCTAGGTGTCCATATATGTGAAAAGCGAATGTTTGATGAATGTTGATGGCACTAATAATATCCATGTAATTGTTGCAAGTCATAAATACCTCACTTGTTGAATTACTCTAAAATTATTTCTAAAAATATCAGATTAGAATTCATATGGGTAAAAGAGATCCCCCCCCCCCCCCCCTCCTTTTCTCTTCCGAAACAGTACCATCCTGCAATGTCCACCGAACGAGTGTCATTGTCGGATTCTTTATCCGAAGCCCAAATCGCCATCCAGTCCCACTCCACCATCATCTCCTCCATCCCACTGCACGTCTCCTCCTCTGACTCCCCGCCTCCCCGGCATTCGCCCTCCTCACTGACCCGGAACTCGCAGCCCAAATCTCCAACCACCTTCGTCAACCCGACTCTGGAGCAGGAGACAACCACCTTTGCCGCTGGCTCTACGATACCTTCAACACCTCCAAAATCGACCTCCAACTTGTCGTCCTTCGCTTCCTCCCCTTTATCGCTGGAGTCTACCTCTCTCGGATATCGCTCAGGAAATCGCTAGCTGGTTTCGAGGCGGTTTTGCTGGCTATATATTCTTTGACACAACAACGCCATCATTTGTGAAAACAAGCTGCTCATAAATGTTTACTGAATACATATAAGAGGATACGATACCAGACCCAATCCAAGCTTTAAGAGGGCAAACAAGAGTATTTAAAGTCCGTCTCAGCAACCCATCATATGCAAATTCTACGCAATTAGTCATCAGCCGAGTCTGGGCACAACGGATACTGAAAATGAAGACACACCAGCGCCAAACTTGCCAGTAGCTGCAACAGAACATAGTTAGTATGTCACCGAACCTCACTTTGCCCACTCTATTTTAACCAACTGTTTCCTCACACAAATCTAACTCTCACTCCATCAACCCCTGCAATATCTGTAAACACTCGTGCACCCTCAACCACTCAAAAAAGGCTTCACATTCGACTAACCTTCTCACACACATTAATCCACCATCTACAGATGTTGAAAGCAGCAAACGCTCCAAAGAGAAATCTACATAAACACTTCATTTGCTAATGAAAGCCCCTTGTGTTATGTTAACATTTCCAATATCTATGTAACAAACATGTAATATTTTAGGTCCACTTAGCTGCAACAGGTTGTCAAGCATACAATATGGTACATGTAACCAACTTTTGTATGTATCTATGATCACTCTTGCACCGCTTATATATGCACACTCCAGCACAAAAAGCGCTGCACAACGCTTATATTTAGACACTTCAACACAAAAGTTGTTTCCCGCTGCAAAGTGCGGACTTATCTTAACACTAGTTTACATAATTTTAATACTTAGTGGCACGTTCCTATAAGTATATATCTGATATAGAACAATTTGTGTAATTTATTTATTATATAATAATTTAATATTGTTGTACGATGGTACCGAAAGTTGTATCATGACTAGAAAAACTTGAACTCAAAACTTTTTCAGCATTATATTTCCAAACGATAATTAAGATTTACATTTATTGGTTATTTGATTTAGCACAAACTATTATATTGCAAGAAGGATTAATGCATCTACAATTAACCACACAAATTATAAATACAAGCATGTTCTTAACATTGTGCGCTACCATAATCCTTCGAACGACTAAGTGAAAACTTGCACCCCTCAATTGCATCTTCGATAGAAAGAAACACGCGTTCTTTTCCAATTTTGTCAATGAAGTGTGTAAGAGTTAGCTTCTCCATAACTTCGAGTCTTGGATTTACTATGACAGCCTGCATTCGGATGTAATCGGTCACAAAATGATCCTTAAATACTTGTTACAAACTGGAGAACATTATGAACTGGCGTTAACTAGTTACCTTGATTTCTTTGACTTCTAAACTTCTGAAAATTTCAACTAGCGTTTCGACACCGGTGATATCAATAGATGTAACCCCTGATAAAAGAACATACTGAGTATAACCATATGAAGCAAGATAGAGTTAAGAGCCACTACATGGTCACAACTTTCTTAATACTTTTTTTTAGTCTTGTGTGAAAAATGACATGTAATTATAAATTATATTCATATGATATAATAACAAATCGATATCAAAACATCGAAATTTGAAACAAAATGACCATGGTTTATGAGCTTATAATAATATGTTTGATAGAACTTGATGAAACCTATTGGATCTTACCTCCTAAGTCTAATAAAACATACTCAACATCATCTCCATGAGATTCTTTATTGGCCTTTTCATCTCTAACCCATCTCAAAATCCTTCAAAATACCAAAATTATGATTAAAAATGTCACATTTCTAAATTTTTTTTAGAAATTAAGATTTTAGGTAGTAACTAACCTTTCTCTCAAGTAACCAGAATTTGCAAAGTAGATCGGAGAACCAAGTTGCAAAATTAGAGTCTTGGGAATGTCGATGGCACCTGGATATTGTTCTACGTCACGATATACAGAGGTATCTGGTATTTTACCAAGTTTCGAACTTGGTGGCCTAGCTACATACAAAAGGGCTCTCAACAACGCTAACCCCACCTACATAAGAAAAAAAAAGATTTCAATTATACGAATTTTTTTGTTCGAACCGCTTATTCTATTCTTAAATATAGCTAGATAGGCGGTTTTAATAAGAAATCCCAAATATCCTCAAAACTAATATTGGATTGAAATGATATACCGACAACATGAGGCCGACATCCATACTAATGAAAGCAACACCAAAGAAAGCAACCATGCAAATGCTGAAATCAAACTTGTCGGTTTTGTAGAGATGGTAAGCTTTTTCATATTCGATGAGACCAAGCATTGCCGACATGATAATGGCCGAGAGAGCAACAAGAGGAGTGTAACTGAAGAGGGGTGCTAAAAAAAGTAATGTTAACATCATACACATCGACATCACTACGTTAGTCATTTGTGTTTTACACCCTGCGTTGTAATTCACTGCGGATTTTGAAAACGGGCCTGAAATAAACAAATGGAGAGGTGAACAAACTATTCGACCGTAGTAAGACTTTTGAAATTTAAGAGTCAAAACCTGTAGTTAAGTAGCAAGATGTGAAAGATCCAACTATGTTCATGAGACCAAATGCTATCATTTCCTTGTTACCATCAATTTGTTCATTTTCCATTATGGCAAAGCTTCTTCCAATTGCTATCCCTTCCTGCAAAATCCCAAAGTTTATTCTAGATAATTTTTAACGAAATAATAATAATAATAATAATAATAATAATAATAATAATAATAATAATAATAATAATAATAATAATAATAACAACAACAATAACAACAATAATAATAACAATAATAATAATAACAATAATAACAATAATAATAACAATAACAATAATAATAATAACAATAATAATAATAATAACAATAATAATAACAATAATAATAATAACAACTAATTAATATAACTTTTAAATGTTATTAAATGAGAAAAAAGAATATTTATACTTACAGCAAGAGCAATCACGGCTGTTATGAGTCCTGCTTGAATTGGTGCTGATATATATTTGGGATCAAAATTCAAATTTTTCAGAGAGGAAGGATTAATTCCTTTTTTCAAGTCACCCACCTGTAATTTTCCAAATATATTATTTATGATAATTTACAATAATCCAAACTAAATAAACTGTTTAATACATAATTAATTTTTTATTTTCTTTTAAAGTATGTTCAAAGGTCTAGCTTAAGTAAAAATTTTCAGCTTGATTAGTTTAACATGAGGTGTTTTAAAAGTTTTGAATGAGTTTACCTTGTTTGAAGATGGTCTAATTATTTCGAGTCGAACAAGCAAAATTTAAATTATCTTCTTAATATTATTCGTTCTTCAATAACTTTTTTTAGTGATTCATCGTTGACAATTAACAAAATGGTGGCATGCTAATTAAGAAAATAATAGTTTAGGGGAAACAATTAATAGTGGCATAAACTTAATTTCAAGCAAAAATGTCCATCTTGGACCCAGGAATAGAGCAATTAAAACGTGACACTTCAATACTTAGACCAAATTCAGATACTTAACAAAATAACACACCATTACTATTTTTATTACTTTACATTAAATGACTAAATAGATTTTTTAATTATTTTATAAGTAAAAAAAATATTGCAAATTTGGGAAAAAGAATATAATTCAGTTTTAATAAAATACCATAAATTATAAAGCTAACTTAAATTAATTTGATTATTTTTTGGAGATATTTATTTAATCAACATAAATGTCAAATTTAGGAGATTTCATTTGATTATTTTTTTTCTTAAATTAATTTGATTATTTTTTTTTCTTAAATTAATTTGATTATTTTTTGGAGTTATTTAATTAACATAAATGTCAAATTTAGGAGATTTAATTTGCTTATTTTTTAGAGATATTTAATTAATTATAATAAATGATAGATTTAGGAGATTAAGAATATGGAACTTACTATTGCAATGCCATGTTTTTCTGCATGGGCAAGATAGGCAAATAAGCATCCACTTGTGACGACTACCATTGGACCTATTGCCGACACCCAAAACAATTTCGGTTTCTTTTGCTTCTGAGAATCCATATACATTCACATATTAACAACATTATTATACATTAAAACAAAACATAAATGGATAACAATATAATATCATATATGGTTTCTTATGAAGTCAATATATTTGGTTCCTTGTTGACAAGGGTTCAAAGTGAAGTATGTTGGTTCGTTCGTCTGGTTTGAAATTTATACGATTCAGTTTTCACGTTTTACGCTCTGAATGATGGTTTGGACTTTGAAACCAGTCGTGTAAACTGAATCAACCAATTTAACCAGTTTGATTTATCATTTTCCGAAACCATAATTAACAATTACGTGGATCGAATAGTAAACAAGTTAATAGGACACAAGGGTTGTTGTAAATTCCAATTATTGGAAAAAGTAATCCACCTATTTCGTTTTGAACTTGTCGTCAACAATGCCAGCACCAACTTGTCACTAAAAAGTGAACTTTTTATCTTATTTTCTTGTTTAATATGATTACATGCGTTTGAAAATTTAGCGACGCAATCTAGCGACCACAGTTCACATCCATTCGACCATATTTATCCTATAATTACATTAAAAAAAACTCTATATTTTCTTTCTCTTTCATTTCAATTGTACAATATTATTTATACTTTTATAAAAGTAATAGTAATAGTAACAGTGTCACTTACCACAAATCTTGTAAACTGAAGAAAGACCAAGAAAATAACACCTACAACCGTGCTTTCCCATCTTATCTGAAAAACAATTAAACGAAATTAGAAACAAATTTTATAATAATTTCAAATTAGATTTAAATAATCCGAACTGGCTATTTTTAGCCGATAATAATCTCAACTGAGTTTATTCCCAATAGTGGTCCCAACTTTTCCATATTGTTTGTATAATGGTCCGTGATTAAAAAAATATAACGGAGTTAAGTTTTTTTTTTTCCAAATTACAAACCGTTGTTTTCGGACTTTTGATCAGAACGATAATACAAGCCGAGTAATTTAAAACTTATCTCGAAACAATGCTCCACTTAAATATATAAATAAATACTACTTAATTTCTATATGGACAAAGCTTGTTATCATTGTCACATCATAATTGTTATAACAATTATTGTCGATAATGAAGTTTTCATCTTAAGGGGCAGAATATTACGTATCATACAGGGCTTTCGAATTCTCAGTGACGTCCTTGCTCTTAACAACATGATTACGAAACTCGTGACAAGTATAAATTAATTATACATAAAAAAAGAATACAAATGTGTCATAACTCTTTTAGAAAACTTGATCGATGTTGACATAAAGCATGTTACTATGTTAGTCAAGAACATCACCAATAATTTATAAGGGTGACAAAGTTGACAGGATTTGGAATTAAACATGCGTGTAGATCGATCGAAAAACAAGCGAAACCGATCAATCACGCGACTTGTGGGACCCGTTTTTTCTATTAACTTTTCAATCTAAAGAAGAAAATATACCTCTTTTTTGTTCTTGAAGATGGCACGTATAACAGATACCATATCAGTATGTGTAGTGAAATGCTTCAAACCCAAAATTCCTTTAAGTTGTTGAAGACAAATTAGTGTGGCTGTCCCTCCCATGAAGCCAATAATAGTAGAATGTGACAAGAAATCTACCAAAATTCCAAGCCTATATACATACAATTAAAAATTAAACTATATAATAAATAATTAGTCATATAGATACAAAACATGATTTTAATTACTACATGTAACAACTTTTGTTACGAGTGTAATTTTATTGTGTAAATTTGTTTGTTTTTATTTGTTTCAGTGGCGGCTATGATGGTGTGCGGGGAGAACCTCGGCATAGTGCCCGTGATTTTGAGGGGCACGTGATTTGTAAAAAAGATCTGATATATATGTTAATTTTTTTAAATAGTAAACATATAACAATTCCAATATAAGCCTGTTTACAAATATTTTTTATGGTTTAGAATTTAGCCCACTTGGCATTAGGTTTATTGAACCCAATACTAATTTGATTTTTTTAAATAATAATAAAACATTACACGGCACATTTTTTCGAGCTTGAAAAGGGTACGTGAATTCTCAGAGACACATCTGGTTTGTTTTTGGATATAAAGCGTGTAATTAAGGTTGGTGTATTTACGAATGAACTCACCGGAAAACACCAAGTATGAGCTGAGTTACACCAGAAACGAGCGTAGCCGTGAAGACTAGATTAAGATAGAGGTCTGGTTGTTCGACCGGGTTAACTTTTGTTTCAATGGTTGCAGCTATGATTAAAGAGCAAGCGGCTACTGTTCCAACGGCTATATGTTTTGAGCTCCCGAAAACCGCGTAGATTAGAGGTGGAACAAAACTCGAATCTGCAATAAATGCAATTTTAATTAGTTAAAATGTTGGTTATGTTAAATGTAGCTCACCCCTATTACTTTTACTAAATACACCCTCTCTCCTAATTTAGGGTGTATGTTTAGTAAACCCGAAAATAATCTTAATGTCATGTTGGAATAATCAACATGACATTAATTTTTTAGAAAGAACTAAAAAGGTGACGCAGTGTTAAGCGTTTGATTTAGAACTAAATTCGTTAAAAAGTTTAACGAATTTATTTTAATGGGTCATAAAGGGGTGACGCAGTGGTAAGCGTATTAAAAACAGACTTACATAAACCGATGATGGGAGGAATGTTAGCGAGTTTAGCATAGCTAATGCCTTGAGGAATGGCGAGGCTAGCGATAGTAATCCCGGCTAAAAGATCATGCATAAACAATTTCCGGGTGTATTTCGGAAGCCATTCGAAGATCGGAACGAAATATTGTATGGCTTTTTTGGCCTTGATTGGCAATGGCTTCCCTTTAAAGTCATGAAACGGATCATCCGGGAACAAGGTTTCCTTCAAGTCGGACTTTAACGCGGTCGCAAAGCTTCTCGGGGCAGCGAAGTTCACCTTGTTGAATGTTTCTCCGGTAGCACCTACTCTCACCGGGGCCATTAAAATGGTGTAAAAGAGAGATAGAGAGAAGAAAAGGGGTATTGAAAAAGATGGTATAAATGGGGTATATATAGAAGATTTTGATAGTGGAATAAACCAAGATTTTGGATAATGATGTAATTATTTTATTTAATTATAATATAATATTAACCAACTATTGGAAAGATTTTTGCAACAACTTGAAAAATTGAGGTTACCTTTTGACTTTAATTTGACCTTTTGTCTATTTCTTTGACTTTAAATACATTATTTACTACAATAATTTAGAGCATTACACTTAAAAATTAAAGGTTAAACATAAGATTAGTATTGAGGTAATTATAATTAGAAAAATGCTAATGAGAATCACTACTTCGTGCTTTTCAATTATTCGGAACCACTCAGAGTTAAATTGGTAGTTTTATTATTATTATTATTATCTTTTTATTTTTATTACATGATTTTTTTTTTTTTTTTTTACTTTTTAAATGAACATATTTTATATATAAGGTCAAACAAATTACACCAAGATAGCCGGTAAGCGGGCAACAAGCTGCGCCGCTACCCCATTTTGAATAGCGAAACCTAACCTAGTAAAAACGAAACCCCAATCTCTAGGAGACGAAATGTTGCTGTGAACAACCCGTTGGACCCGTTCAAGAAATCTGATGGCTTCTGGGGCTAGCGAGCCAAATCTGATTAAAATCAGATTTGATTAATTTATTTATTTACTTTTATTGTGATCAGATTTGATTAGATTACAATCATGTTGGATTTAATTCGTTCATTTACTTCCATAATTCCATAAGTTTGTAGTTTTCTTGACCGTTTCTAAGATTAATATCATGATTATATATATGTACCTTTAAATGCTTAAAAAATGTACCTTAAAATGCCACATCTATCGTAAGTACTCCAATTCTTTTTGTTGAATGTTTTATTTTATTTGATGGTTGTGTAATATTTTATTTGATGGTATTAACAAGTTATAATAAAAGCTTGAAATATTTTATTTGATGGTTGTGTAATATCTTATTTGATGGTTGTGTAATATTAACAAGTTATACTAAAGGCTTGAAAAAACAAAGAAATTAGATTTTAGTGTTGATGGGAGATTTAATTGCACCACTATTTGCAGTTAACCATAATAAATGTTTACAGGTTAAAAAAAGGAACAATTAAACCATAATAAATGTTTACAGATTAATAAAAAAAGGAACAATTAAACCATAATAAATGTTTACAGATTAAAAAAGTAACATGAAAACATAGATATATCATACTAGGCTATCACCCGGGAACATCCCGGGATAGGTAAATTTATATTTGAATAAAAAAAATACATAAATAAAATTTATAAACTAATTAGTGTGTTCTTTCCCTTCCTAACAAATTTTTTTATTCGGTTTGAATAATATCCCAAATTGGCCTCCATGTGTGTTTAAAGGTTTCATGTAGAATTATTAACTTTTTAGTTAAGACTGAAATATCAATATAATAATGTTTCGTATATGCTAATAAACAATGTTGTATTCTTTGTTGTTAAATACATACTAATATGCATTATTTGATTTTACAATCGAATAAAATACTTAAACATATTACAAATAACGTGTTATATGAAATCATTTGAATTTTGTTTTATTTATTTTTCATTAGTTTTCATACATTAATGTTAAAGTTAGTATTACGATCATGTTGATGAAACCCTTAAATGACTAAGTTGATTAACTTAGAATTAAATTAAAAATACAGGTTAAAGAACGATAAATTTAGTCATATATGTAAAATAACAAATAATTCTCAAAAAGCAGGTCAAACAAACTAAAAGTTTCAAAAAAAACCACAAAAGTTTAAAACATAAAAACCCCCAAAAGTTCTTCCAATTTATAGAGATATAGGAGCTAGGTGCCTTTTTTGCTAGCTTTCTTGGAATCGTTGACATTACATTGAGTTGAAGAATTGTCCACATCAAACAGTTTACGCTTGCTGATTTGATTCATATCACAACTGGTATTAGCAACATTATTCTCAACGCTTGGAATAGGAGTTTTCCTTTCAATAAATTCTTTATTCTTTCCCTGCAACAAATGTCAACATTAAGTAAATAATAATAGAATTGTATAAACTGTAAACAATAATATATTAATATCATTCATCAATTCAATTAAAAAATACCTCACTAATCTTCTTCTTTTCTTTGAGTTCGTAAATAATTGACTCATCATCAGTCATGTTTGTAACAACATATACTTCGTCAAAATTTGTCAAATTATAAGTTGTTATCTCAATTTTAAAAGCAAACGTTTTTCCAACCAACTTATTTAAATCCACAGGGAATCTAACTTCTTCAGCATCCTGTTAATCATAAAATACAATGATTAATTTAATATAACAAATATTATACATGTAATAACATAAATTCATAGGTGAAATTAAAAGTATTTTATACATACAGGTCTGTTTTCTTCAACCAACTGGACTGCAGACTTGAGAAGAACATTTTCTATAATTTTATCGGCCAAAGGATGAAATAATATTATTTCAACATCATCACTACTGTCTTCCACTTTAACTTTTATCTTGAATCTAGTAAAGTTTACATTAAAAAATATATAGTGAAGTGTTTTAAATTTTTATAAATATAATAATTACAATTGATAAAAATAGGTTCATAATACCTTGTAACTGGATATATAACCCTTTGATCACAATCATCATTGTTGCACACATAAATCAAATGCTCCTCCATGTCAACACAGTCTATAATATCTGTATCTGCCTCCATTAAGCATTTAGGACACTCCATATAGTGCCAACCAAATTGCTTATCAATAGCCTCAATAGGAGCAACTATGACAACGAACTGAGGCTGTATAAAGTAGAAAATATGAAACAAATTAATTTCAAACAAATAAATTGATACAAATGTATTATATAGATTGGTAAGAACCTTCATGATTTGCCAAAGGTCATATATGTTTCTGAAAGGAAATTTTGTGATAAATTCATCCCTTGACATCTACAAAATTAGATAGAAAGTTTGTTAAATATAAATCGAACAAAACACAAAGAGGAAGCAATTAAAGAATAGTAAAGTTGAATTAGAGGGAAAATATGATGGTGTAGTTAGTTGAGTGAGCATCGAGTGACCGGAACATAGTAATCTTATTGCTCTCCATTGAACTGGTATAAAATGATAAATGTTAATAAACATAAACTAATTTATAGAGTACATAACGTCGATGTTTTGGAATGATTGTTAACTAATTTTGGATTGTTCAAAAAGACCATCAATCAAGTTTATTTACAGAAATGATTGTCGGTTACATTTTAAATTGGGTAGATTCAATATCCTTGTTTATTACGTTTGAAATTTTTTAAATAAGAATGCCCTTATTATGAGATTTACCATTTATATTAGATTATTTATATGACAGGTTAAGTTATATTATTTAATAAATACTTTTATAGTTATTAACAATGTATTCAACATAGCTAAAAATTTCATTACAGACCATAAATAAGCCAATATGTGAACAATAAAATTGAAAATGTACTCTATACTTCAAAGACCGTAAACACTTTCAATCCTTTTACTTCTAAGTCACTCATTATAAAAAAAAATGGCATACTAATAAACAGAATCTTGTTACTCCTATTGGACACAATTTAAAAAAACTGCAACTTTTCAACACAGTGCTTCCGGTGCTAAAAATTTCATTACATACCATAAATAAGCCAAAGTTTGCATTAAGCAGGAAGTGTTGACAGGTAACCACCAAAACTCACGCCCGGATTGAAAGCCAAGCCCCAAGGGGCCACGCCCCAACCCAAGCCCACCCGGGGTGGTATCTTGGGCGTTTTACCCCAACCCACGCCCAAACCCCCGCCCCATACCCCACGGCCTTATGTACAGTACAAAATTTTCACGAATCATGACCTATAATTAATTACGTAACTTATATGATTTTTAATTCTTTTAATTTACTTCCTTATATACTAATGTATTCTAATTATTAGTTATTCCATCTACTTTCTATAAATAAATTCATACTTTTACAATTAATATTTCAAGTCAATGAAATCGTAACGTGCTATTACACTCTATAAGTTTAATTACACAAAAAAATCGTAAAGTTATTTACATACTTTTACAATTAATATTTTAAGTCAATGAAATTTTATAAATACATTAATTGTATTATCTTATTAATTTATAGTATTTGTAAATGAAATTTTATAAATACAAGTATTTAATATTTTAGACCGTGGGGTATGGGGGGCTTGGGTTGGGGCATTTGTTGACACGTGGAATGGGAGCCCCCCCACCACCAAAACTCACGCCCGGATTGAAAGCCAAGCCCCAACCCAAGCCCACCCGGGATGGTGACTTGGGCGTTTTACCCCAACCCACGCCCAAACCCCCGCCCATACCCCACGATCTTATGTACAGTACAAAATTTTCACGAATCATGACTTATAATTAATTACCTAACTTATATGATTTTTAATTCTTTTAATTTAAGCATTTGGTTGTCATTATAATTCATTAAACAAAACCAAGTAATTGTTATATAAAAGTTCATCCTTACCATATACTTGGCATCAATAAAAGGGTCATTGACCGCAACAACGTCAATATCATCTCTAAATGTTGCTATTCTCAATACCAACCTTCCAATTCTTCCAAAACCTACAAGATTCAAATCATTACAATAATGCTCTGCAAATCACAACACATATATTTAACAAACTAAACACGACCCTTATATCCCATTTTCATCTACACAGTAACTATTCAAAAGTAAATCTACAAAATTTATCAAACACCAATTTAAATTTTATACATAACCCAAAGATATACACAGCAACAACCACAAAATCTTAAAAAAAAAAAAAAAAAACATACCATTGATCCCAACTCTGGTCTACTCACTGTGTTGGACTCTGCATAAAATTCAAGTATGCAGATTTTGTTAAAAAAAAATAAATAAATAAAAAACTGGCTTTGGCATTTCAGTTGACACATAGAAGGCATGTTAAAAACACTTACCTGAAACACTAACGGGTGTCTGTGTGGCAGTAGGTTTGATAGGCTGAATGCTATATGCATGAGACTTCCTGCAAAATCACCAAACCAACCAAATCATTTCCTGAACAATAATATTACCATCAATCAAAAACCCAAAAAACAGAAACAAAACCCAACTGTAAAGACGAAGATTTCCCACTAACAGCACCACCAAACACTTTGGATTGAAACTTCAAAGATGAGACCTGAACCGAAGCCTTTAAATCCATTTTCACTAAGTAATCTATTATATTTATGGGGAAAATGAATGAAACTTACATTTTATCAGCTTCCCAGTGAGTTTGAGACATGTTTACGAAGAAGCAGGAGGATGAAGAATGATGAATTGTGTGTTAGATCTTCATGTAAATAAGCTAGGGTTTGTGTTGTTCCGGTGAAACTGAAACCCTATTGAGAAATTGATCAAGAATCAACGAATCGAATATAAGATTGTATGGATTACGCATAGAAAATACTTGTATTGGGGATCTAGATTAGAGTCCATCAACGGATGTAAATAGGAGATGAACAGAAATAATAAGTGAATGCAAATATAAAGAATACAAACCTTGAATCATATAGGATGATCATGAATCAACGAATCGAAGATAAGATTGTGTGAAACTGTATTGGAAATACTGAAAGCTGCCGATCTAGATTGGAGAATTGATAGGTTTCATTGAGTTAGGGTTTTTTTCATTCTTTATATAATCGGGTCAGACAACATCATACGGATACCCAATACGGGATCCGAATGCGAAAATGTAATAGTTCCCTATTTTTTCCCGCCCAAACATCCAATTGGTTGCACGATGTAAGGACACGTGTCCCACATCTTGTTTGTTTATTATATATATAGATATGCACACCTTACCTAAAATTTACTATTTCTTAAAATGTTCTGAATTAATAAAAAAAAATAATAATAATAATATATAAATGTTAAGAAAAATGATGTTAATATTCACACATCTTTTTCTTCTATCTATGTAAACATAGATATATAAAGAGAAGAGAGAAAGAAAGAAAGTGTAAAAAAGAGTAATGCCCCTAAAAAAAATCCATTTACATCCATTTGATTATAACAATTCCATTAAGTCTATAGAAATAATATTTACAATTTGAGTAAATTACATTTTTAGTCTCTGTGGTTATATCACTTTTACTATATTAGCCTAAAACAAGAATTTTTAATAGATCTGCCCCCATGGTCTCTATAACTAACCATTTTGGCCCCTAAGACTAACAAAATCCCCAACTCTGGTTAATTAATTGGCACATGACTTGCGCATATTGTCTAAAAATGTAATTTCCCCTCCCCCCTTTTATGACTATAAATAAAACCCTAGATTATTTTTTTTCACTTCATCTTCTTCCTTAATTCATGGATCTTTGATGTCGGTTTTGTTAATTTTCAGATTAGCGGATTTATTTTCATGGATTTATGTGTGAATGTTTCTAGCTGCAGTTGATATAGTTTGATGATTTAGTGTTTTTGCTGCTGGCTGTTTTTGAAGTTTGTATGAATAAATGTATGTAAAACTGTGGAGGTGTATGTTTCTGTTAATGGTTTAGTTTGCATAGAGCCACAACTACCGTCAGATATGACGATCATGCGTTCATTGGTGGTGGCCGCCTTGGCTCATTTATAGTGGTGGAAATGTGTCATGGTTTGGGTCAACTGGTTCGAGCCGTACAAGATTGGCCAAATTGATCTCAGTGAGATTGATTATAAAACCGTTTAGTGGTTTGCTCAGAATTATGGTTAACCGGATCAAATTGTTTCGATTTAACTGGTTTAGCTGTTTTAAAACCAATAATAACAGCTCTAGATAAGCATATTGATATCTTCTTAATGGAATAACAGGTAAAGGTTGTTTTCAAATGATGATTGTTTCAGCAAATTAATTCATATGGAATCATGAAGAAAAGTTTTTTGGGTTGAAATTAGGGTTTTGAAAGAAATCACGAAGAAGATGAATTAAGGAAGAAGATGAAGTCAAAAAAAATAATCTAGGGTTTTATTTATAGTCATAAGGGGGGGGGGGGGGGGGGTTACATTTTTAGACATCATGTGCAAGTCATGTGCCAATTAATTAAACAGAGTTGGGAGTTTAATTAAACTGTTACTTTTACTCTGCTCTTCTAGTAAAATACTAGAAAGTGAATTCTATAGTTTTATAGACATACTTTCGTCAGTTTCTTAGTTGCGTTACATTCGAATATTTTCTAGGTGTCCATATATGTGAAAAGCGAATGTTTGATGAATGTTGATGGCACTAATAATATCCATGTAATTGTTGCAAGTCATAAATACCTCACTTGTTGAATTACTCTAAAATTATTTCTAAAAATATCAGATTAGAATTCATATGGGTAAAAGAGATCCCCCCCCCCCCCCCCCCCCCCCCCCCTCCTTTTCTCTTCCGAAACAGTACCATCCTGCAATGTCCACCGAACGAGTGTCATTGTCGGATTCTTTATCCGAAGCCCAAATCGCCATCCAGTCCCACTCCACCATCATCTCCTCCATCCCACTGCACGTCTCCTCCTCTGACTCCCCGCCTCCCCGGCATTCGCCCTCCTCACTGACCCGGAACTCGCAGCCCAAATCTCCAACCACCTTCGTCAACCCGACTCTGGAGCAGGAGACAACCACCTTTGCCGCTGGCTCTACGATACCTTCAACACCTCCAAAATCGACCTCCAACTTGTCGTCCTTCGCTTCCTCCCCTTTATCGCTGGAGTCTACCTCTCTCGGATATCGCTCAGGAAATCGCTAGCTGGTTTCGAGGCGGTTTTGCTGGCTATATATTCTTTGACACAACAACGCCATCATTTGTGAAAACAAGCTGCTCATAAATGTTTACTGAATACATATAAGAGGATACGATACCAGACCCAATCCAAGCTTTAAGAGGGCAAACAAGAGTATTTAAAGTCCGTCTCAGCAACCCATCATATGCAAATTCTACGCAATTAGTCATCAGCCGAGTCTGGGCACAACGGATACTGAAAATGAAGACACACCAGCGCCAAACTTGCCAGTAGCTGCAACAGAACATAGTTAGTATGTCACCGAACCTCACTTTGCCCACTCTATTTTAACCAACTGTTTCCTCACACAAATCTAACTCTCACTCCATCAACCCCTGCAATATCTGTAAACACTCGTGCACCCTCAACCACTCAAAAAAGGCTTCACATTCGACTAACCTTCTCACACACATTAATCCACCATCTACAGATGTTGAAAGCAGCAAACGCTCCAAAGAGAAATCTACATAAACACTTCATTTGCTAATGAAAGCCCCTTGTGTTATGTTAACATTTCCAATATCTATGTAACAAACATGTAATATTTTAGGTCCACTTAGCTGCAACAGGTTGTCAAGCATACAATATGGTACATGTAACCAACTTTTGTATGTATCTATGATCACTCTTGCACCGCTTATATATGCACACTCCAGCACAAAAAGCGCTGCACAACGCTTATATTTAGACACTTCAACACAAAAGTTGTTTCCCGCTGCAAAGTGCGGACTTATCTTAACACTAGTTTACATAATTTTAATACTTAGTGGCACGTTCCTATAAGTATATATCTGATATAGAACAATTTGTGTAATTTATTTATTATATAATAATTTAATATTGTTGTACGATGGTACCGAAAGTTGTATCATGACTAGAAAAACTTGAACTCAAAACTTTTTCAGCATTATATTTCCAAACGATAATTAAGATTTACATTTATTGGTTATTTGATTTAGCACAAACTATTATATTGCAAGAAGGATTAATGCATCTACAATTAACCACACAAATTATAAATACAAGCATGTTCTTAACATTGTGCGCTACCATAATCCTTCGAACGACTAAGTGAAAACTTGCACCCCTCAATTGCATCTTCGATAGAAAGAAACACGCGTTCTTTTCCAATTTTGTCAATGAAGTGTGTAAGAGTTAGCTTCTCCATAACTTCGAGTCTTGGATTTACTATGACAGCCTGCATTCGGATGTAATCGGTCACAAAATGATCCTTAAATACTTGTTACAAACTGGAGAACATTATGAACTGGCGTTAACTAGTTACCTTGATTTCTTTGACTTCTAAACTTCTGAAAATTTCAACTAGCGTTTCGACACCGGTGATATCAATAGATGTAACCCCTGATAAAAGAACATACTGAGTATAACCATATGAAGCAAGATAGAGTTAAGAGCCACTACATGGTCACAACTTTCTTAATACTTTTTTTTAGTCTTGTGTGAAAAATGACATGTAATTATAAATTATATTCATATGATATAATAACAAATCGATATCAAAACATCGAAATTTGAAACAAAATGACCATGGTTTATGAGCTTATAATAATATGTTTGATAGAACTTGATGAAACCTATTGGATCTTACCTCCTAAGTCTAATAAAACATACTCAACATCATCTCCATGAGATTCTTTATTGGCCTTTTCATCTCTAACCCATCTCAAAATCCTTCAAAATACCAAAATTATGATTAAAAATGTCACATTTCTAAATTTTTTTTAGAAATTAAGATTTTAGGTAGTAACTAACCTTTCTCTCAAGTAACCAGAATTTGCAAAGTAGATCGGAGAACCAAGTTGCAAAATTAGAGTCTTGGGAATGTCGATGGCACCTGGATATTGTTCTACGTCACGATATACAGAGGTATCTGGTATTTTACCAAGTTTCGAACTTGGTGGCCTAGCTACATACAAAAGGGCTCTCAACAACGCTAACCCCACCTACATAAGAAAAAAAAAGATTTCAATTATACGAATTTTTTTGTTCGAACCGCTTATTCTATTCTTAAATATAGCTAGATAGGCGGTTTTAATAAGAAATCCCAAATATCCTCAAAACTAATATTGGATTGAAATGATATACCGACAACATGAGGCCGACATCCATACTAATGAAAGCAACACCAAAGAAAGCAACCATGCAAATGCTGAAATCAAACTTGTCGGTTTTGTAGAGATGGTAAGCTTTTTCATATTCGATGAGACCAAGCATTGCCGACATGATAATGGCCGAGAGAGCAACAAGAGGAGTGTAACTGAAGAGGGGTGCTAAAAAAAGTAATGTTAACATCATACACATCGACATCACTACGTTAGTCATTTGTGTTTTACACCCTGCGTTGTAATTCACTGCGGATTTTGAAAACGGGCCTGAAATAAACAAATGGAGAGGTGAACAAACTATTCGACCGTAGTAAGACTTTTGAAATTTAAGAGTCAAAACCTGTAGTTAAGTAGCAAGATGTGAAAGATCCAACTATGTTCATGAGACCAAATGCTATCATTTCCTTGTTACCATCAATTTGTTCATTTTCCATTATGGCAAAGCTTCTTCCAATTGCTATCCCTTCCTGCAAAATCCCAAAGTTTATTCTAGATAATTTTTAACGAAATAATAATAATAATAATAATAATAATAATAATAATAATAATAATAATAATAATAACAACAACAATAACAACAATAATAATAACAATAATAATAATAACAATAATAACAATAATAATAACAATAACAATAATAATAATAACAATAATAATAATAATAACAATAATAATAACAATAATAATAATAACAACTAATTAATATAACTTTTAAATGTTATTAAATGAGAAAAAAGAATATTTATACTTACAGCAAGAGCAATCACGGCTGTTATGAGTCCTGCTTGAATTGGTGCTGATATATATTTGGGATCAAAATTCAAATTTTTCAGAGAGGAAGGATTAATTCCTTTTTTCAAGTCACCCACCTGTAATTTTCCAAATATATTATTTATGATAATTTACAATAATCCAAACTAAATAAACTGTTTAATACATAATTAATTTTTTATTTTCTTTTAAAGTATGTTCAAAGGTCTAGCTTAAGTAAAAATTTTCAGCTTGATTAGTTTAACATGAGGTGTTTTAAAAGTTTTGAATGAGTTTACCTTGTTTGAAGATGGTCTAATTATTTCGAGTCGAACAAGCAAAATTTAAATTATCTTCTTAATATTATTCGTTCTTCAATAACTTTTTTTAGTGATTCATCGTTGACAATTAACAAAATGGTGGCATGCTAATTAAGAAAATAATAGTTTAGGGGAAACAATTAATAGTGGCATAAACTTAATTTCAAGCAAAAATGTCCATCTTGGACCCAGGAATAGAGCAATTAAAACGTGACACTTCAATACTTAGACCAAATTCAGATACTTAACAAAATAACACACCATTACTATTTTTATTACTTTACATTAAATGACTAAATAGATTTTTTAATTATTTTATAAGTAAAAAAAATATTGCAAATTTGGGAAAAAGAATATAATTCAGTTTTAATAAAATACCATAAATTATAAAGCTAACTTAAATTAATTTGATTATTTTTTGGAGATATTTATTTAATCAACATAAATGTCAAATTTAGGAGATTTCATTTGATTATTTTTTTTCTTAAATTAATTTGATTATTTTTTTTTCTTAAATTAATTTGATTATTTTTTGGAGTTATTTAATTAACATAAATGTCAAATTTAGGAGATTTAATTTGCTTATTTTTTAGAGATATTTAATTAATTATAATAAATGATAGATTTAGGAGATTAAGAATATGGAACTTACTATTGCAATGCCATGTTTTTCTGCATGGGCAAGATAGGCAAATAAGCATCCACTTGTGACGACTACCATTGGACCTATTGCCGACACCCAAAACAATTTCGGTTTCTTTTGCTTCTGAGAATCCATATACATTCACATATTAACAACATTATTATACATTAAAACAAAACATAAATGGATAACAATATAATATCATATATGGTTTCTTATGAAGTCAATATATTTGGTTCCTTGTTGACAAGGGTTCAAAGTGAAGTATGTTGGTTCGTTCGTCTGGTTTGAAATTTATACGATTCAGTTTTCACGTTTTACGCTCTGAATGATGGTTTGGACTTTGAAACCAGTCGTGTAAACTGAATCAACCAATTTAACCAGTTTGATTTATCATTTTCCGAAACCATAATTAACAATTACGTGGATCGAATAGTAAACAAGTTAATAGGACACAAGGGTTGTTGTAAATTCCAATTATTGGAAAAAGTAATCCACCTATTTCGTTTTGAACTTGTCGTCAACAATGCCAGCACCAACTTGTCACTAAAAAGTGAACTTTTTATCTTATTTTCTTGTTTAATATGATTACATGCGTTTGAAAATTTAGCGACGCAATCTAGCGACCACAGTTCACATCCATTCGACCATATTTATCCTATAATTACATTAAAAAAAACTCTATATTTTCTTTCTCTTTCATTTCAATTGTACAATATTATTTATACTTTTATAAAAGTAATAGTAATAGTAACAGTGTCACTTACCACAAATCTTGTAAACTGAAGAAAGACCAAGAAAATAACACCTACAACCGTGCTTTCCCATCTTATCTGAAAAACAATTAAACGAAATTAGAAACAAATTTTATAATAATTTCAAATTAGATTTAAATAATCCGAACTGGCTATTTTTAGCCGATAATAATCTCAACTGAGTTTATTCCCAATAGTGGTCCCAACTTTTCCATATTGTTTGTATAATGGTCCGTGATTAAAAAAATATAACGGAGTTAAGTTTTTTTTTTTCCAAATTACAAACCGTTGTTTTCGGACTTTTGATCAGAACGATAATACAAGCCGAGTAATTTAAAACTTATCTCGAAACAATGCTCCACTTAAATATATAAATAAATACTACTTAATTTCTATATGGACAAAGCTTGTTATCATTGTCACATCATAATTGTTATAACAATTATTGTCGATAATGAAGTTTTCATCTTAAGGGGCAGAATATTACGTATCATACAGGGCTTTCGAATTCTCAGTGACGTCCTTGCTCTTAACAACATGATTACGAAACTCGTGACAAGTATAAATTAATTATACATAAAAAAAGAATACAAATGTGTCATAACTCTTTTAGAAAACTTGATCGATGTTGACATAAAGCATGTTACTATGTTAGTCAAGAACATCACCAATAATTTATAAGGGTGACAAAGTTGACAGGATTTGGAATTAAACATGCGTGTAGATCGATCGAAAAACAAGCGAAACCGATCAATCACGCGACTTGTGGGACCCGTTTTTTCTATTAACTTTTCAATCTAAAGAAGAAAATATACCTCTTTTTTGTTCTTGAAGATGGCACGTATAACAGATACCATATCAGTATGTGTAGTGAAATGCTTCAAACCCAAAATTCCTTTAAGTTGTTGAAGACAAATTAGTGTGGCTGTCCCTCCCATGAAGCCAATAATAGTAGAATGTGACAAGAAATCTACCAAAATTCCAAGCCTATATACATACAATTAAAAATTAAACTATATAATAAATAATTAGTCATATAGATACAAAACATGATTTTAATTACTACATGTAACAACTTTTGTTACGAGTGTAATTTTATTGTGTAAATTTGTTTGTTTTTATTTGTTTCAGTGGCGGCTATGATGGTGTGCGGGGAGAACCTCGGCATAGTGCCCGTGATTTTGAGGGGCACGTGATTTGTAAAAAAGATCTGATATATATGTTAATTTTTTTAAATAGTAAACATATAACAATTCCAATATAAGCCTGTTTACAAATATTTTTTATGGTTTAGAATTTAGCCCACTTGGCATTAGGTTTATTGAACCCAATACTAATTTGATTTTTTTAAATAATAATAAAACATTACACGGCACATTTTTTCGAGCTTGAAAAGGGTACGTGAATTCTCAGAGACACATCTGGTTTGTTTTTGGATATAAAGCGTGTAATTAAGGTTGGTGTATTTACGAATGAACTCACCGGAAAACACCAAGTATGAGCTGAGTTACACCAGAAACGAGCGTAGCCGTGAAGACTAGATTAAGATAGAGGTCTGGTTGTTCGACCGGGTTAACTTTTGTTTCAATGGTTGCAGCTATGATTAAAGAGCAAGCGGCTACTGTTCCAACGGCTATATGTTTTGAGCTCCCGAAAACCGCATAGATTAGAGGTGGAACAAAACTCGAATCTGCAATAAATGCAATTTTAATTAGTTAAAATGTTGGTTATGTTAAATGTAGCTCACCCCTATTACTTTTACTAAATACACCCTCTCTCCTAATTTAGGGTGTATGTTTAGTAAACCCGAAAATAATCTTAATGTCATGTTGGAATAATCAACATGACATTAATTTTTTAGAAAGAACTAAAAAGGTGACGCAGTGTTAAGCGTTTGATTTAGAACTAAATTCGTTAAAAAGTTTAACGAATTTATTTTAATGGGTCATAAAGGGGTGACGCAGTGGTAAGCGTATTAAAAACAGACTTACATAAACCGATGATGGGAGGAATGTTAGCGAGTTTAGCATAGCTAATGCCTTGAGGAATGGCGAGGCTAGCGATAGTAATCCCGGCTAAAAGATCATGCATAAACAATTTCCGGGTGTATTTCGGAAGCCATTCGAAGATCGGAACGAAATATTGTATGGCTTTTTTGGCCTTGATTGGCAATGGCTTCCCTTTAAAGTCATGAAACGGATCATCCGGGAACAAGGTTTCCTTCAAGTCGGACTTTAACGCGGTCGCAAAGCTTCTCGGGGCGGCGAAGTTCACCTTGTTGAATGTTTCTCCGGTAGCACCTACTCTCACCGGGGCCATTAAAATGGTGTAAAAGAGAGATAGAGAGAAGAAAAGGGGTATTGAAAAAGATGGTATAAATGGGGTATATATAGAAGATTTTGATAGTGGAATAAACCAAGATTTTGGATAATGATGTAATTATTTTATTTAATTATAATATAATATTAACCAACTATTGGAAAGATTTTTGCAACAACTTGAAAAATTGAGGTTACCTTTTGACTTTAATTTGACCTTTTGTCTATTTCTTTGACTTTAAATACATTATTTACTACAATAATTTAGAGCATTACACTTAAAAATTAAAGGTTAAACATAAGATTAGTATTGAGGTAATTATAATTAGAAAAATGCTAATGAGAATCACTACTTCGTGCTTTTCAATTATTCGGAACCACTCAGAGTTAAATTGGTAGTTTTATTATTATTATTATTATCTTTTTATTTTTATTACATGATTTTTTTTTTTTTTTTTTACTTTTTAAATGAACATATTTTATATATAAGGTCAAACAAATTACACCAAGATAGCCGGTAAGCGGGCAACAAGCTGCGCCGCTAC
>JARYGA010058938.1:0-15017 GCA_030545235.1 Helianthus tuberosus | reverse complement strand
GGAAACCGACGCTTTTTACGTTTTTTCGCCCTTTTCTACTAACCACTAACCCAACCACCTACCTTAAACCCTAGCCTAACCCTTCACCCAAAAGCCCTCTTGATATTTACAAAGGTTTATAGTTAAAAAGGAGGAGGTTTGATTGCTTGGCAAGCCTATGGTAGGAGTAAGTTCCATGCCGCTCTCAAGTGATTTACTAAAATACATCTTCGGCTGAGTGTTGAGTGATCCCCCGTGAGGTATGTGAACTTGTATATAAATAGAATTTTAAAGAGGCATATTATGCCCTAATAAGTAATTTATCTTATGAAAAGTTTTGAATAAATCATGACGAATAAGATTGTAAATAAATAAAAATAAAACTAAATAAAGAATCTTGGAAATCCCGACACTCTATGACAAGCCCAAAAACCTTCTTTTCTACCAATTCCATTTGGGAGTGTAAAGCCACATTATAAAGAGTTTTGCTTGAGGACAAGCAAAGATTCAAGTGTAGGGGTATTTGATGTGTGCAAAATGCAACATATAAATTACATCAATTGTGGCATAAAACTAACCCTTTTTTAGTACTAATGTTGGAAAAAGTGTGTTTTTGTCTTCCTTTTGTATTTTCAGGATTAAATGAGCTCAAATTAACAAAAGAAGCAAAAAGGCAGCTAAATCTAACATAAATATAAGAAAAGGAATAAACATGGCATGCCCGACCTCCCCGAAAGCATCTTCCCAAGCAAAACAAGAAAACAGGAGGTTGAACACGCCCCGTGCTCAGTGAGCACGGGAGCGTGCCCAAGTGTCAGCATAAAAGACAAAGTTGTAGAAGCTTCCATCGCCCACCACGGGGCCGTGCTCAGCGGACACGGGGTCGTGGTCAACTATAAGATTCGCAGAATCCAGGCAAATCTTGATAGTACAGATATGCTTCTGCACACGGGGTCGTGCCCAGCGGACACGGGGTCGTGGTCAACTAATAAAGACAAGAGCAATTAATGAAAAAAGAGAAGAATGTGGACACGGGGCCGTGCCCACTGGACACGGGGCCGTGCCCGAGCTTCTGTTCAGCCTATAAATAGGAGTGCTTGGCTCAAGCTCAAACCATCCCTTGGCACACCTCCTCTCTCACACTTCACCCACCACCCACCACCACCATAACACCATCATCCACCACCATCATCCATTGTCCATCATAGAGTGTGTTAGTCGTCTCGGGATCCAAGATTGATCGTAAGAGTTCTTGACAATCAAGGCCATGTTTGCCTAAGTCTCTTACATCACTTGGTGAAGACAAAGTGTCTAGTGTAATACTTTTTATTTTCAATCTTTTCGCACTTTTTAATTGGTTATGTATTAATGACTTTAATAACTAGTTTCTTATGTTGAAGGTGATTCTTCCTTATCGTTTGTCCGTGGTGTCTTGGCATTATTTTACTGTCTATATAAAATAAAAGATTTTCACCATTTATATCTCCACGGTCTATATGGAGGTATGTTGGCTACCTGGTCGGGGGTTAAGGGAACGGTTTGGTAAGAGTCTTGCCATTGTTCAGTGTATAGATCCTGCAAAGGACCTGGGTCAAATTTAGTAGGACCTCCTTCAATACTTAACGGTATTGGATGGCGGGGGTCCAAACTCTTTGATCTCCTCATAAGTTAAACTACTATTAATACTTTAACCCGGCTACTTAGGACTGTATCCCTGCTGACTCAGACTACTTAGCCGAGGGTAACGTCACCTTCAAAAGATGGGCCTACCACAATATGCATTAATAACTTAAGGGTTAATGGATTTAAACACCCCCAACTATGGCCATTTGGCCGATGGCACTCTCAACTTTCACTTTGGATCAGACCACTCCCAACTTAACACTTGGGTTGTCATGGCACCCCGTCGTTAAATAATCACTAACCTGGTTAGGAAAATTAGCCAAATGGCCATAGTTGACAACCCAAGTGTTAAGTTGGGAGTGGTCTGAGCCAAAGTGAAAGTTGAGAGTGCCATCGGCCAAATGGCCATAGTTGGGGGTGTTTAAATCCATTAACCCATAACTTAATTAATTATCTTTCAATAATCCGACCCTTTAGGATTGTATCCTTGCTGACTCAAACTACTGGGTTGAGGGTAACGTCACCTCCAAAAGAGGGGCCTACTACAATAACTAAGATAATCTCTTAAATAGTGCAAAAGTGCGGAAATAATCAAAGGTTACACTAAACACGAGTCGGAGCCAAGTGATTCATCTTGTCTATCTGTTTTTTTCTTTTATTTTTATTTTTCAGCATTTTAGTTAGTTTTTATTTTTCTTAGTTTAAAACATTTTTCTAAACTTTTGATTTGATTAGACGTTGAGGATAAACCGGTACTAAAAGCTCTTGTGTCCTTGGACGACCTCGGTATCTTACCAACACTATACTACGCTCACGATGGGTGCACTTGCCCATATGTGTGTTTAGTGTTAGTAAATATCGTGTTTTATAAATTTAAAACTTGGCTAAAGAAAGTGTAAAAGGGCTTAAAATAAACATTAAAACCATAACACACTTCACGCACATCAATCACTCTTTTGGTGAAAAGTGTTATATCGATTCTTCCTCTAGTGTAATCACATTCAAGTAGATAAGTTGACAAGGTTTCATACGAAGTGTGAGGGTCTTGGTGAAGACCATAGAGAGCCTTGTCCAACTTGTAGTAATGTTTAGGAAAATGCGGATCTTTAAACCCTGGAGGCTGACAAACGTATACTTCTTCTTTCACCTTCCCATAGAGAAACACACTTTTCACATCCATTTGAAAAACCTTGACTTTTTTTTATAAGATGCGTAAGCCAGAAAGATTCTAAAGGCTTCTAGACGAGCGACTGGAACGGACACTTCTTCATAATCAATTCCTTCTTCTTGACGAAAACCTTTCACGATGAGACCAGATTTGTTCACAGTTACGACACCACGATAATCTAAGATAAAAACAATAAGCTGATATCATCAATTAGCAGTGAAGCATAACCGAAAAGATCGAGCAACTTGAAAAACCTATGGTTTGGTTACGATTTTGTGATACCTCACTTTGTTGTTTGGTTATAGTTTATACGTGTGTAATTAAGCACAAGAATTTTAAAATCAAGTTTTATATTCGTTTTTCTAGTTTATATATTACATGTCAAAAGAAAATTACAGCTTTTTATAGATAAAATATCAGTCATCGCTTATTGATACTAATATATTATATAACAAAACTTATAATTAGATTAATTAACCAAAATTAGCTTGAACCACCAAAGTCCAAATCTGATAACTGATTTACCAACTGGTTATAACTGAAACTCATACGTTATGGAGATTTAAAAAACCAAAACCTCAAATTTACGTTCCAGTTTAATCTAAAATTGGACCAAACCATATTGATGTCTGATGACGTAGGTACTCAGAGATCCCAGTCAGCAAAACCAAGGTTAATAACAATCGCAAATAAACAATAAACAATAAAAAATACTAAACATAAACTGAAACCAAGAAGCTGAAAGTCGGAAGCTGGAAGCTCCCGACGAGAAGCTAATGCACCAACGGCTGGTGACAGGGAGCTAAGGTTACTGTACAACCTTGGAACTTGAACCCATCAAGTCAAACTGGTTAGACTTCTCCCTAAAGTACATAAAAGTATCCTCGAGACACACAAACCTGAAACTTACCTAAAGAGGTAAGGCTAACCCTGCAAGCAACGTCAAGGGATGATAAGCTTAGCAAGACTAGAAAGTACCAGCTGACACAAGGCTCCCTTGGGCAGAGCGATCTGCCTATAAAAGGAGAGTCTTGTTCAGCCCAAATTAAGTTCACTTCTCTC
The DNA here is from genome assembly GCA_030545235.1 of Helianthus tuberosus. NCBI lineage: Eukaryota > Viridiplantae > Streptophyta > Magnoliopsida > Asterales > Asteraceae > Helianthus > Helianthus tuberosus. The sequence goes on along the minus strand of JARYGA010058938.1, from coordinate 11,185 downwards.
ATTCTCACTCTAAACTCTTATCCTTTCATTTCGCTTAGACTCTTAAGAACCATTCACTGATTCTCACGCCGGAGTCCAAACGCGGGAGACCACCTCTCGTGTTAAGACTAACGGTATTCTTTGATTAAAATTGATCCTTGACTTTCCCCCTGCTATACTCTTCCACTTCTTATACACCAAAAAATGTTAAACTTTAAATAAACAATGAATTAATGGAGTGGATTCATAGTAAAACTAGATAATGATTTGTCTATCATTTACAACACAAAAGGAAATGCCTCGTACTCTCTCTACCTCTCTCTATTATACCCTAACAAGAAGCATGTTGAATTTACCAAACCTCCATAATTTATCTACATTTTGACATGTAAATTCAAACCGCCGTAATTTACTGCCGCAACGTGCGAGTGTTTTACTAGTTATTGCTTAGAAAGTATTTATATTTTTATTTACCGTCAAAATTAAAGAATATTTGAAAATCATCAATGGGAATCAGTGTTATCATGTTGGACCAGACTAGACCAGCGGGTTAGAGCGGAATCGAATATTTAGCTAAGCTTTTTAACGGTTTCCATTTCAATTCGCTGATTAGTGGTTGGACCAGATGATACCATCGGGTTTCCGTTTATTTTATTATATTTTTAAATCCTTTTTACTTATCTTTACTATATATTACTAATAGAATTGAAATGAATAGTAATTTTAATATTATAATAATATATAGTTTTTTTATACTTTTATTATTTTAATATTATAATACTAATTATTTTATTTACTTTTTAACTTTAATCTTTTTTTAATATCAGAGGTTGGGATAAGCTTGGTGTCAACCGGTATCGAACCAGTACTGGTATCAAAAATACCGGTACGGTCCTGTTAAGTATCAGTACATGAAGGTAAAAACTGTCACTGATACAGAAAACGTCAAAAGTTTGTGCCGAATTGATATTGGAAATCTTTTGGTTCGGGAAATTCAGTCTGCTACCAAGTACCATTTGCTCATCATTGACCACGGTTACCGTATGAACAACGGTATCGTACAACTTTTTTTTGTTGATTTTCTTCAAATTTTAATTTTTTCTTTTTTTAGTTACAGGGGTAGGGATGAGCTCGGGGCCAACCGATACAGAATCGGTAATGATACCGAAAATACCGGTTATGGTACCGGTATATGAAGGTAAAAAACGGTAGTGAACCGGTACCAAGAACGCCAAAAGTCGGTACCGAATTGGTACTTAAAATCTTTCGGTTCGGAAAATTTGGTACCGGTACCTAAAACAATTTGCTCATCTCTGACCACGGGTTTCATACGACAACATCGTTACCATACAACTTTTTTTGTTGATTTTCTTTCAGTTATCTTTCAGTGTTTTTTTTCTACATTTTTTTTTATTTTTGTCAGCAGTTCTGTTCGCAACACGCTCGTAATGATTTTAAAACACATGTAAACACAGACTAAATAACGCGGCGAACTTCTTTAAACCTAGTTTATTTGGTACTTCATATTTTGTATTTTATTTATATAAATCTTCATCTTTTAGCAAATTTGCAAATCGACACCAAAACATATATAAAATATATTTTCATATGATTATGATATTTTTTAAATCCCGGTCTTCGCTAAGAGTCGTCCTAATAAGTGAAGGGAAATGGGAGAAAGTCTGAAAGTGAACCTTTTTAATATGTGAATAGATGAGTGACATCTGTGTAACGAAAGAAACTTTAGACCGTAGTCTAAAAAGATATAATATTACACTTAATAATTGTTTAAATGATGAAATCATGTATATCTAAAAGTTTCAAGTATAATCCAAAACTCCAAATGATAAACTATACTTCAAAGAACTTTTTGCAATTGAAAGGTTAAATTACATTTTTCGTATTGCAAATAGATAGCCTTTAACTCCAATAATTACAGTAATAATCCTTTATTTGGAAAACTCATTACAGTATACGTCCTTTAGCACTAACCAAGTTAAAAATTTCAGTTAAGTATGGCATGTGCCTTGCACATGAGGGTAGGTTAGTAATTTTACTAGTACAAAGGACGAAAAGTGTAATTTACCCTTAAACAAATAAACAACCACCACCACCAAATCCCACCCCCACCACAACTGTGACAGTCACAACCGCTACCAACTCCCCGAAATCATCTACCAAATCCCACAAATCCAACCACCACCAACAAATCCCCCAAATCCACTACCACCGTCACCAAATCCCACAAATCCCACCCCCACCACCACTGTGACAGTAACTGATCTCAAGAGCCCACCCGATCCACCACCAGCGGCTACCAAAAAAATCACCGTTGACCATGTTTAAAACAAAAAGAATTACATGATCATTATTAAAGCACGTCCTTTAAAAACATAGTCATCACTCTGTTAACTGATCTCAACGTCGTCGTTTTCACATCTCTTTGACGTCTCTGTAATCGATCCAAATGCAGCTTCTAACAATATACGTGTAGACGAATCAATTCGATTTCAATTTTCAAACTGATCGAATCAACAACGAAACGTAAACATAGGGATGAACGCAAACACCTAAATTGATGACAGATCTATTGGGGTGGATCCACAATCTCACCACTTTTCTGACCTGCAACATCATCGTCAATTTGTCCCCGACTCACCGTCCTCAGTGGAAGTTAAAGGTCATCGAGAGATAGGACTGGGGATAGGATCACTTCATCACCGCCCACACACTGCTGATTTGGATAGCAAGTTGAATTTGGAGCCCTAATTTGGATGGAGGGTGAAAGAGGGGTTGGGTTAAAAGATGGGAGGAATTAAGGGTAAAAGGACAAAAATGTCCTCACATGAGGTGCACGTGATATATCTTAACTTTTAAAACAAACCTGGTTAGTGCTAAAGGACGTATAGTGTAATGAGTTTTCCAAATAAAGAATTGTGACTGTAATTATTAAAGTTAAAGACTATCCATTGCAATCTGATACAAACATAAAGGACGAAAAGTGTAATTTACCCGAACTGAAATGATAGTCTAAGGATCATTATGGTATTTCATTATGCAGTAGAACCTCTATAATTTAAGACTCGAAAAAATTAATAATTTGTGCGGTCTCAGCTTGGGACCAGTTCAAAATTGGACCCCAATCGATAAAATAATAAGATAATAATTTTTTTGAAATCCCAATGTAAATATATTAGTACCAGCGAAACTATAAATTAATAATTACTAAAATATTCCAAAATTCTAGAATTGTCTAGTAAAAAATGAATCTATACTCGTTTTTTTGTGAACTTCAAATCTATATTGAGATCATATTTAAATCTCCCCAATGCACTTAAGAGTTGAGGCACTGTATTCTCGTATTGCAACAAAAAGTTGTGAAGAGCTATTGTCACTTGCAATGCTTCTTTCCGAGTGACCGGTTCCAAAGGTACTGAATCATCATCAATTTCATCATTAACCGGATTTTGAACGGTATCCGCCATAATTTCTTCAATGCTTTGAACCTCGTAACATTCATTATTTTCACCTGGATAATCCAATAACTCATTCATATCCATTTTGTGTCGATAATGCATTCCAGTAATCAACTTCTCAAGCTCACGAATGTCTTCTCCAGAATTTACATCGTTTAAATCATTTGAGTCTGTTGGATTAGCCGAACGAATTTTACAGTGCCGAAAGCAATTTGCTATGGACTCTTGTTTCACATTTCTTCAAGTCGATACGGCCAAATTGATGGCATCTAAAACATTAATCTTTTATGGGGAAGAAATATCCAACTCATAACCTTCCAAAATCTTGCAATAAAACCTTTTACGGTAGTACATTTTAAAGGCTCTGATTATCCCAGCATCACATAGTTGAATTTTTGAAGTCATGTTTGGCGGTAGAAAAAACAACTCGACGTTTTGCAACCCTTGAATATTATTTGAACGGACATGGAAATTTTGAATGTCGATGCATTAATTTGAGAGTTGTTCACGAATATAAGCCAAATCTTTAAATTAATAATTTATTAATTTATCGATATAATAATATCTCTCTAAATTAATAGAATATGTCGATCCCAATATTATTAATTGATAAAGGTTTTACTGTTTTCCTTTAATTTAATAAGATTACCGATATATATTAGTAGTGAGTGCTTACTCTACACAAATTTTTAATTGCACTTCCCATCTTCAAACTCCCTATCCATTTCCAAGTAATCCCATAAACATGTAATGTTTCCTTACAACATCACCAAATGACGAAAGGAGATAACATAATGCTTCATTATTCCGACTTTCCGTCATATCTAGATAGGGAAATGATACAAACTTGTATACGACTACTTGGATATATATGTAATATGCAGAATACTTAAAATAAACTTAAAACGAACATTACTTTTGATCCATTTGAGGATGATATTAACACATATATACGGATAAAAATGTCAGAAAAAACGGTAGATCGTTTGCGTAACTCTCAAACCTTGCAAATTCTTTGAATTAATAGTCTGATTTTAACTCTAAGAACTTGTATTAGAGTTTTCCCGGTTTTTTTGTGATACACGTGATATGTATATTTCATTAGTTGTTGGTAATTCAACTTGTATATTCTTAATGTTTGAATAATGATATTTGAATTCAAAAAGTAAATCCACCTTTAGAAAAAGAGTTTGGTGTTAATTATTATTGTTATTGTTAGAATAAATAAATAAGATTATTTTTTATGAATCACACAAGAAACAATTTTAGGATTATATTTAAGACTTTTAAAAAGCTAATTTTTTACTGGCTAACTCAAACACTCTTTAAGCTACTCCTAAATCCACATCTTTGTCTATTGGGACGTGAATTGAACCCCCAACGTTATGGATACGAACACCTTTTCTACACACGTTGTATAATTTTCATGTTGAAGTTTATGCATACAAAATTAAGTTATTATACACGTAAATTTAGAGGAAATTACGAAAATAGCCATTGACCCACACCATTTACGAAAATAGCCACTTGAAGCGTCCATATACAGACGCCTCAAGTACTTGATGCGTCTTTTTGCAGAGTTTCACTGAAACCCAATAGAAAATGGATAAGTGGCATTTCAATACTTGAGGCTTGCAGCCTTTTCTTGGGTCTGCAGCTTTTTATAAAGGCATACATCTCCCATGATTACTACTTTCTTCACAAGCCAGCTCCCACTTTTAAATGACCTCAATGCCAGCTCCCGTTCCAACCTCTGACCTTATCAAGACCATGATGCTTTTATAATAGTAATCATGGGAGATCGTGGTCTTGAGGATAAATGTAATACTTGAGGGACTTGCCGGAAAATAAATAATATCCAGGAAAACTCGATCTCCGGAAAAAATGGCAGAAACCTGCAACTCGCCGGAAAACATCGCCGAAACCTTGCCCGACGCATCCCGTGCATGATGCCTCGCTCCAAGGACGCATCCCATGGCCACGTGTCCGTTTTTTATTGGGTTTTGCTCCAAAGACGCATCCCATCTTTCGGACGCATCCCATCTTTATATCAGACGCATCCCATCTTCATCTTAGACATTTCAAAGTTTCAGACGCATCTCGTGCATTTGGATCCGTGATGCCTCGTTCCAAGGACGAATGAAATGGCCAATTCTTGGCTATTTTCGTAAATTTAAGATGTGAATGTCTTAAAGCAATCAACTTTATGGTAATTCAACCCCAACCAAAGGTGTGTGTAAGAAAAGCTATCTTTATGAAACGTCTAGGAACGGTACTAGTTCTTTGTTGAATCATTTGGAAAGAATATGCAAGTTGAATTCACTTAGATGTCATTGAGATAAAAACAAGTGTTGGTTATTTGGACTACAACTCAGTGACTTCTTTATTATGATTTATTTATCCATTTTGATGTATTTGGATGGTTGTGTTATTTTCGACAACTTAATTTATGTATTATGGGATTAGCTTGTTTTATGTATTTTATAATAATTAATTACAGGAAAGGTCCATGTTATAATTTTATATTATGGTTTTGTTGCTTTAGTTTGGGAAATTACACACTTGGACTCAAAGTAATGCTAAAACATAAGGGTGTAAACGAGCCGGGCTGAGCCCGAGCTCAACTGGGCTCGAGCTCGGCTCGTTATGTTTTACTAAAGCTCGAGCTCGGCTCGGTTCGAGCTTACTTATTTGAGCTCGAGCTCGGCTCGCGAGTAAAACTCAAAGCTCAAGCTCGGCTCGAGATATTTTGAGAACAACCTCAAACGAGCTAAAAGCTCGGCTCGATCTCATTCAATATCACTTAAATGAGCCAAAGCTCGGCTCGAGCTCAGCTCACCAATGTTATCATCATTATTGTTATATTATAGAGTTAATTGCTCGTATGGTCCCTGTGGTTTCACGTTTTTTCACGTTTAGTCCCCATCTTTTGAAAATAGCATGTATGCTCCCTATGGTTTGTCATTTTGTTACTCGGATAGTCCCCCAACATTTACTTTGGGGACTATCCGAGTAACAAAATGACAAACCATAGGGAGCATACATGCTATTTCCAAACTAACTGACATTTACTCATGGACTATCCGAGTAATAAAATGATAAACCATAGGGAGCATACCTGCTATTTTCAAAAGATGGGGACTAAACGTGAAAAAACTTGAAACCACAGGGACCATCCGAGCAATTAACTCTATATTATATATAAAAAATAAAGTGTTGTTTGGGCTCGTTTAGGCTCGCGAGCCTAAACGAGCTTTGTTTTTTAGGCTCGAGCCCCGGCTCGATAACTATACGAGCTCTATTTTAGGCTCAAGCTCGCACTCGGGCTCGTTAAAGCTCGGCTCGTTCAAACTTTTAACCAAGCCGATAACGAGTAGGTCTCGAGCCTTTGAGTAAAACGTAACAAGATTTTAATTGAATGAGAGTTTCAATCGAAATGAATGCTAGTTATTATAATATAGTATGTGGGTGTGTATGTGTATATATAATAGTCTGGCCAATAAAACATGTTTGATCTGAACTAACTCGAGTTCCAATTATAATACCTGATAATTTCGTGAACTTAACATGTTAATAAGTTTTGCTACTTTTGTAACGAGGGTATTTTTAATAACTGGTTTGGTTTCTCATTTTAAAGGTTGGAACCGGTTATTGATATAATTGGTTCGGTTCCGGTTCCGGTTATTGCAACCATCCCAATAGCCCATTACTAATACAAGCCCACCAGCGAATGACTTGTAGCTCACAGGCCCAATGCTTGCAGCCCATAAGTTCCTTTGTAGGCAAGTTAATTAGTCAAGCGGTGAGCCGGCTCGAGCTCTATCCGAGTGGAGTTCAAACTAAATTTTTTTAGTTGAAACCGGCTTTGCTCGACTCACTCATTATGTAGCCCTTGCTATAGCTAGGGCCGGCCCTTAGCAAGGGCAAGGTGTGTGACCGTCCAAGGCCTACTATCTTTGGGGCCAAAATTTATAAAAAATTTAATATACAAATTTTTTTTTAACCATAGCTTATAAATTTTATCCAAAGTTATATATAACCCAATATAATTTTTTAAACCCATTAACCTATTTTGTTTTAGCCCATTTAAACCCATTTTCATTTAGTCCAACTAACACTATATATGAAACTTTATATTTTAGGGACTCATTTTTTTTTGTTGCATATGGCGCTCAAATTTTTAGAGTCAGCCATGACCTTAGCCCTAGCTTTGAACCACCAATAGTTAGGGGCGAAGTATAGAAGGGGCGGGAGGGGGCGCCCGACCCCCGGACTTTTCACTCAGTAGTGTTATATATATAGTTTTCGCATAGAAATTTTTGGGTATATACGTTTTCGACCCCTCGGTTCGAAATTTTTGGGTATATACGTTTTCGACCCCCTGTCATTCGGGTTAAGCTTCGCCACTGCCAATAGTACCCAGCCAAGAATCAAATCTCCTGGGGCTCTTCATTGAGATGAATGCATTTTTCTTAACCTGGATTCTAGGAGTGCCTTAACTAGTATCCTTGATGCTATGTGGAACTAGTATATAAGTTGCATGGTCAACCAAACACACCATTTTTTATAAGTAATATGCATTACAGTGGCGGATCTAGAAAATAATTATGGGGGTAATGTTTCAAAAAAAAAACTAAAGGGGTAACCAAATCAAAAAAATATCAATTTTTTCCAAAATTTATACTAACCGCTGGAGCGTTGGCAACGGGGGTTACCCCTTGTTACACTCCATATATGCCCCAGCATTTTACGGTTTTTTATCAACTCCCAAGTTTTTTGAATTTACATAGAAAAAATAAACCTATACATGTAACATTTTAGAAGCAAAGTGACTGAAAAGTTAAAAAAATGAGTATTGAATTAGATTAAGTACTCCGGTTATTCAGGTTTAATGGTTATTGAATGGTGCACTACCTTTTTGTGATCCAGTTACTTCAAAAAACTTGATTGTAGCCCTTAGTTTACAAATTATAACGACAACTTATTATTATTTATGTGGCCCGAACCGAACACAGAATTTGAATGTCGAGTTAAGAGATATCCAAGCGTTGAAAACACAAACCCAGGCGGAATTCAATTGCAAAATTCTCAAATCTCGTATGGAGGCAGTACGGTTTCCGGAGGAACGTCGTAACCAAGTCTGACCAACCCAGCATGGACCCGGTTAAGACAACGAAGTCTGAACAGATCTTAACTAAGGCCTCCGTTTAGACGGTGTAACATTGGTTCAATCAACAAGAAAATCACCGTTCAAGAAAACAACTTAGAAAAAAGATTGTTCAAGCATCTAGTAGAAATAGCAAGTAGCTGGAGGTGGTCCCCGTGAATAAAAAATTGTTGAAAGAACCAATCCAAAGCTTGAATTTTAGGTTTAATTGACCCTAGTTCGGTTTTCAGATCTAGGAGAGTTTGTTGCTCGAGATTTCTTGGAGTTAGTGACAATCTTGTGTGTCATTATTAAATCAAAAATTTATAATTTTTGTAATTGAACGATGTTTTCTTTCCCATTAGGCTGTTCGGTGTGGGGCTCGTCTCAGCCTCGTCGTGGCCCGGCGTCGCCCAACACACCATCCTGCCCGGCCCGTCGTCGTTCAATTCGTCGAGTGTGTGACGTTTGAGACGGGGAGAAGAGGACAAAATTTGATGCACTCTCTTCTCACACACACATATACATACAATTCATATATATACATATATTATTGTTATTATTATTATTATTATTATTTTGTTAAATGGATGTGAAATGATCAAACTACCCTTAACAAAAAATAATAATAAATTAATCAAATTAAACTCTTAAACAAACCCCCTACTCTACCCTTCATCTAACTCCCTCTCTCCTCCACTCGGACAAGAATATTCGGCCACCCACAACCACCTCCGCTTAACATTTTTACTGTGACGCCCAACCATCACCACCTCTCCTTCTTGCAAAATTATGTGGTGTAGATCCGAATGCAATTTCTTGATGTGAAACAATTTATGTACAACTCGCACCACCGCCACCACACCAACAAACACTTCTCACACCTTCGTTCTTCTTCACGCCACCTTTGTCAACACCCACCAACGTGACTAAGAAACCTTATTAAACTAAAAAGAATATGCATCGCCTTTTCGTTATCGCCAATCACTATTCTTCACTCCACAAGTAGCGACATGACCTTCCCCAAATTAGGTGGCTCAGTTTAGTTCTTATCAGCAACTTTACCAGGGGCAGGGGGGACTGCCTATTGAGGAGGGACAGTTGTTCTCCTTAACAAAATTGTTTTTTTAGTGTCTTAGGTATGTGAAAATCTCGAGCCCCACCATCACCCCCCTCCCTTAAAGATTTTGCAATCGCCCCCTTCAACTTTTAAAACCGACCTCCTTGAAATTTAGAATCCGACCCTAATATAAACCAAATTAGAAGTTTATTAATTTTCATATATGAATTTAAAATAAACACTAGTTATCAATATAACTTATAGGTTAGGAGTTGGCTACAAAGTCCTAAAATAAACACTAGTTATCAATATAACTTATAGGTTAGGAGTTGGCTACAAAGTCCAAATTTTCTAAAAAGTGTAAAAAGTCATAAAACACCAAAATGTCTAACATAAAATACACCTAAAACCAACAAATAACAAAATGAAGACTATTAAAACATTATATGTGGGTTATGTTTTGTGTTTTGGATGATAAAACTCTGATTATCGAATGACAAACATTATTGTGTTTTATGTTAATTAGCATGTTGTGTTATATTTATAGTTCTATGATTATGGGTTTGAAGTTTTTATGGACTATTATAGTTTGAATATGATGTTTTCGTAGTCTTCACTTTGTTATTTGTGGTTTTTAGGTGTGTTTTATGAATGAAATTATAGGACTTAATGAATTTTTACACTTTTTAAGAAATTTTGATTTTGTAGCTAAACCTCACCGTATAACTTATATAATTATATATATATATATATATATATATATATATTAAACCCATTAAGTCTAACCGTTTTTTGAATTGATATCCATCGTCGGATCATGCTGAGATGAAATCTCAGTCGTTTAAACTCCAAAAAATAACCGCTATCTTGGCGGTTCAGAGCGGTTGTGTGCGGTTTTCTCACCAGGTGGTTACCTCCACCTTTTCCTACCCATTATCTCCACAACTTTGGTGGTTATCTCCTAATTTTCGTGCCCATTATTATACTATTGTTAATAACCGTCAGTTTTGACAAAATTAACAGCTTTTCGATTGATCTTAACCGTCTAAATTAGACGGTTAATTGTGAGATTTAATCTTAGCCGTAATAAGTAGGTAGTTTTGACCCAAATTTGGCAGTTTTTTTTTTCATAGGCAGTTAGGAAGTTATCTACAATAGTGGGATGTGAGGCAGGGACGTGGGTAGACAGTTAAATTACACAACACTTATAAAAACCCTCACCTTATCGTGGTCTCCTCTTCCGTCGAAGCCATCATCCTTGTATGAGAATTTCAGTTGCAATCGCCAATCGATGAGGTTTTTGGCAGTTCAGGGATATCCGCTCCACTCCCCCATCACAGTGGCACCGGATTCTCAAAAAGAAAAAATCCAGTCGAAGTTCAGAGCTATGGTTAGGGTTACAGCACCGTTGAAAGTTAAAGGAGGGTAATTGTTGTTACACTATATCTTTGTTCTTATTTTCAATTTCCAACAATTTTGGTCCCAATTTTTCTTCACCAATGTTTCCTCAACTCTATTTTTTTG
>JARYGA010058937.1:0-24859 GCA_030545235.1 Helianthus tuberosus | reverse complement strand
TCCCCATAAGGAGAAATGGTATATTTTTAAATGGTGTACTTTATTGAGCCGTATCATATATGTTGTACTTTATTGAGGTGTATCCCCGAATCTCCCCATAAGGAGAAAGGGTATATTATGACATCGTGCTTGTGTAATCATTGTATAAACTCTGAACAGTTCAATTATCAATAAAACATTGTGATTTGATCCCAATATTTGTTTATTTATGTTTGACATTTTGCACGTCTTGGTTTTGTTCGATTTTAAACTCTAAATCGCTTTCTAGAAAGTTATACGCAAACTAATGCGTAAACGTAATCACTTTAATGTGACAAACACTCTGGAACATCAACATAAGCTTAACATACCTTAAATAACCTTTACATAACTTATAAATTAGTTTTGAAGGGTTTGGTATGGCAAAAACAAGTTTATTCGCTCACAGGGACTATTTGCATCAAACTGTGAAAGTCTGTCGATTCGTATAGTAAAGAACATTCCGGAACATGATCATAAGCTAAACATACCCTAAATATCCTTCACATAGCTTAGAAATAAGCTTTGAGGGGTTCGGTATGCGAAAATGCGCTTATTTGATCAATAGGGATTAAAAGCGTCAAAAAGTGCATAAGTTTGCATTTACGCGCATATCTTACGTTCTAAACATATCCGGACATCCAAAAATTTTTGTAATCATTAAAATATTTTATTTTACTGATTGGAATGCAAAAATACCATTCGTCGTGTAATTTGGATCGTTTTCGCGTCCGTTCGAGTTTTCATCGTAATTAACCGAATAACGTGACCGTACGGCCAAACGAACCGACATCCGAGATGTTTTCAAGCATATTTTAAGTTACCTATGCTTTAACATCATTGTAGAGTCTTGAAATGGGGTTAAAGAGGGTTAAATGCATCAAAAACTAAGTTTTATGCATGCAGGGACTAAAATTGTCATTTTCTGAATCATCCCTCGCGGGCCGCGTAAGACCAGTGTGTATCTTACGCGGGGCGCGACAACCCTTGCTGGGCAGAAACCATTTTTCTTCAATTCAGCTACTGTTCTGGGTTTTTATCCATGGTTTTTCAATACCTTGGGCTTGTTTAAGTGTTCCCCAAGCCCTCTAATCAGATTATAACATTTGTATAGTCAAGATTAAGCTTTAAACAACTCAATTACATGTGGAATGATCTTAATGGATCAAGGATTTCTATAAATACCCAAGCATTTCATTCACTCCAACTTGCTCATTCATATTTTCTTCACTCCTGCTCTAAGTTGAGGTTCTCACACTTATTGAAGACCTCATACCTGAGTTTTCTTTGTTCTTTCTTCAAGCTTGGACCTCTTGTAAGTTTCTTTCATGCTTGTTCATGTATTTCAAGCATGAAATTCAAATAGTGTTTAACTTTCTACTTTGACCATGAATTGGTCAAGACAAAGTTTGTTTGAACTTTGCAACGTGAGCGTAATCACGATGGTTATAGTCCCTTATGACTATACCTACTGATTACCACGTTGATTAGGCGTAGTAACGAGTCATAGTTTTGGTCAAAATGCCGATTATGTGCATTTTGCGACGAAACTATTTTCGGGTATCAAAACACTTTGTTTTGATATCAAACCTGTTTTCTAACTTAGTTAAACATGTTTTAACATGTTTAACTCGTCACTTTTAGTTTAGTGCTTATTTAGGGTCGTAAGTTGTCACACCCCGACCGCGTTAAAACAACAAAACTGTGGCGGAAACGTCGGGGAGTGTCGTGGCAGAATCATTGTTTCACAACCATGGATACAAAAGTTTTGTTTTATTGATTCATTAAGTAATTTACATTGTCTTAAAACAAAACAAACATGTTACACATCGACTATCATTGTTATTGTGTCCCTAAGGCCTCGTCCAGATCCTATGTGAAACATGTATCTTAGAAATCAACATCAAGCAACAACACCTGAAACATATGTAAAAACAAAGTCAGCAAAGAAATGATGGCGAGCACATAGGTTTTATGAGAGTATCGGATTCATGGCTCGTTTACATGTTGCAATGCCTTATTAAAAATCCATGTTTTGAAAAGTGTATAGTATTGCAACATAATTAACCAACTCAAATCAAGTGGGTTATAATTTATAAAATCTCGTAGCCATGATTCTTAACCCCAAAACATTTGTTTTAGTAAACCAACTTGTAAAACATCTAGTAAAAACTCGTTAATAAAACTCGTATGGTTTATATCATTTAGAAAACATTGTTATGTGACATTGTTTCAAAATCGTTTGCCCAAGTAAACTAAATAATTACACGAAATGTAATATGATAAAAAACACTTATATATAAGAAGTATCAGCGGCGTATCTACCATGCTTTTATCATGTTACACCCGTCCCATTATCAAATCACAACCCAAAAACCAATTGTTTATCTAAATTGTTTAACTAGTACTGTTTAACTCGTCCCAAAATCATTCTTGTTTTAATTGTGAAAACTACTTTTGGTCGTCTCACTAATAACATTCAAACCTTCGCAACTCGTCCCTCGTTCAACTCGAATTAATAAACCACCAAAGGGTAAGTTAACAATCACAGATTCAGTCGTTACCCACAACCCCCCACACATAACCACGGGTGCAGTCTGATAACGGGATTTGTCAGATCCTATGGTACCATAACCTAATACTGGTCGGCTTGATCAATGATAATGAATGTCATTCGTTATGTAACTATAACCAACAAGTTTGTTCACATTATCGAAATCGTTATCAGTTTAATATAAACCATGTTAATTGTTTTTGAAACCATCGTTAAAATATCGAAATCGTTTAACACATATGAATCACCCCAAAACAATCGAAAACAGTAAAATATGGGAACTATGTACTCACATCGAATTGCAAAGTATCCTTAATCAAAAGAACTTCAACAAACTCAAGCAAACCAGAGAAATCAAGCAGCACCTAGTAATTGAATCACTAGTCAAATAATCGACACCTAAATCGGAAGATCGGATAGAATGAGGTCTCGTAAACCAAATGAGTATTGAAACTCATGTGATATGGCTTAACAAAGCCTACATTCTAAATTGAAACCTATCCTAAGTGCTTTTAACCCATTACGACTCATTAAGGTAGCTTACGCTACTTTAACGCGTCGTTCGCGTACAACGCGTTCGAGATGTCTAACTAGTCCTATGACAAGTATTATATGCCTAAACATGTTTAAATATGTTGTATAATCCGTTAAGTGGAAAATGTTTAGGTTACATATGCTTAAAATCCAATTATGCATGAAAAGGGCATTTTGGTCATTTACCTAAGGCATATAAACTACCTATCATACAACTACTTAAAGTAGGTGACCATAAGGTATAACCTCGGAAGGTTATTCCCTATACAACTATGGTCACTAACCATGCTTGGTCGGATCCTAATGATCGACCAAACGGGTCTAGTTCGAAAGTCTAAGCGGTGGTTTAGACCGCTTGACTTACGACTCTAAACAAGCACAAGACTAAAAGTGACAAGCTAAACGTGTTAAAACATGTTTAGTTAAGTTAGAAAACAGGTTTTGATATCAAAACAAAGTGTTTTGATACCCAAGAGTAGTTTGGTTACAAAATACGCATGAATACGCATTTTGACCGAAACTACGACTCGTCACTACGCCTAGTCAACGTGGTAATCAGTAGGTATAGTCACACGGGACTATAACCATCGTGATTACGCTCACGTTGCAAAGTTCAAGAGAACTTTGTTTTGACCATAACCTGGTCAAAGCAGAAAGTCAAACGATGTTTGACTTTCGTGCTTAAAACGCATAAAAGCACGAAAGAATACTTACAAAGGGTCCAAGCTAGGAAGAACTTGATCAAATTACTCAGGTATGAAGTTCTTAGACTGCAACTTAGAGCAATTCAGATCAAGGTGTGCAGAAATGGAATGAAAGTGTTGGGTTTATATAGATTTCGGTAAACCATTAGGATCGTTCCTCGCATTTCATGCTTCGATCTTGGCCCTCCATTTGGGCACATGGTTTTCAAAACCATGGGAATGTTAAAAACCATCAAACAGCAGCCCAAAGTATCCCAAATCAGCCATTAAAAACCATCAAAACTTCAAAATTGGACCAGATTCATTGCTTCTGTCTGGCAGGCTGTCGCGCCCCGTGTAAGATTGCTCTTCATCTTACGCAGCCCGCCTAGACCAGTTTGGCATAATTGCATTTTGGTCCCTGCACTTGAGAAACTTGCATTTTGATGCATTTTTTGACACGTTTAAGCCCCGTTAACCTCATTTCAAGGCTCTAAAATGATGTTAAAGTATAGGGAACTTAAAATATGCTCAAAAATATCTCAGATGTCGGTTCGTTTGGTCGTACGGTTGCGTTATTTAGTTAATTACGACGGAAGTCGTAACGGACGCAAAAACGATCCAAATTAAGCGACGAATGAAATTTTATCATGCCAATCACTAAAATAAAATATTTTAATGATTACATAAATTTTTGGATGTCCAGATATATTCAGAACGTAAGATATGCGCGAAAATGCAAACTTATGCACTTTTTGACGCTTTTAGTCCCTATTGATCAATAAAGTTTATTTTAGCATACCGAACCCCTCAAAGCCTATTTCTAAGCTATGTAAAGGATATTTAGGGTATGTTTAACTTATGATCAAGTTTCAAAATGTTCATTACCATACAAATCGGTATAGTTTTGCAGTTTGACACAATTAGTCCCTGCGATCGAACTAACTTGAGTTTGACACACCAAGTAATCCAAAACTTATTTCTAAGTTATGTGAATGTTATTTAAGGTATGTTAAGTGTCACACCCCGACCGCGTATAACAACGAACCGCGGCGGAAACGCCGGGGAGTGATCGCGACAGAATTAATTGTTTCATAACCATAGCATACAAAGTTGTATTTTATTTATCAACATAAGAGTTACATTGTTTTAAACAGGAAATAAAGAGTTCGGAACATAATTAAACTAAGTCTATCTTCATTTTATGTCTCTAAGGCACAGTCCGCCCTAGTGTCACGATCATCATCCTATGCAAAAGCTCCTGAAAACACATGTGAAAATAGGTACGTCAGCATAAAAATGCCTGTGAGATACATAGGTTTTGTGAAAATAAGATTCATGACTTAAGTTTAAGAAAAAGTTGTTTAGTAAAAGTCAGTCATGAACCTTGTAAATTGTTTTGTTTTGTAAATCGTTTGAAAAGCGATAAGATCGAATGATATGTATAAATAAAAGGATAATGTGTGGTTAAATGTATAACCAAGTAAAATGTGTTGTATAAAATAAGTTGTTTGTAAAGCAACGTCTTGTGAAAGTCACGTTACTTGTGTAAAATGTACAAGTCCAAATTGAATGAATTAAATAACGCTATGATATATAATATAATACAAACACTTATATATAGGAAGTACCAACGGCGTATCCACCATGCTTGTATCATATTACTCACATCTCGTTACTTAAGTCACTTAAACAAACCACCAATGTATAAAGTCTATGTTTAAACCAATAGTCAAAAGTCCTTGTATAAGCTATGTCAAATGTTTATAAGTCCAAAAGTAGTCAAGTAATGAGTATCATATGTTATGTAATGTAAGTAAAGTATTGTCATATAAACCAAATGTAGAAATGTACAAAACGAAGCATTATGAATGTATCAAAAAGTTATGTTTTGCAAAGTAATGCATATTACATTGATACAAACATTTATGTGGTAAGTTAACGCATACATTCAAGCCTTGAGACAGTCGGATAACCCTTTCAGTCAAGGTTATCATAAGAAATGTTTTCGGATTCAGTCATTCCTTACATCCAAACAAACCCGGGATCTCAGGAATGGGATTTGTCAAGTCCTATGGTACCAGTACTTACTACCGAGCGGTGTAGCTAATGTTAATGAACGTATAAAAGTCTCGTTTGTGCAAATCAAATGTCATAGCAAAAGTGAACATGTCATATGAAAACAATGTACTAAGTATGCTAAGTTAACATACAAAGCCGAAAAGTCATGTAAATCAATGTGCTAGCATGCTATCAGTCAACATACGTAGCAGAAATATAATGTAAAACAATGTACTAAGTATGCACACAATGGACATACATAGCATGAAATGTAATAAAATCAGGTACTATAATGTACTAACAACATAGCAGGTATATGATGTAAAAACAGGAAAGCAGGAAAGTAACAAGTAGGCACATGTGTTTCACCCCAAACAGTTTCAAAACAGTAAAAGAGGGGTTCTATGTACTCACTTAAGATTGCTCAGAAGTCCTAAGATAACCACCAAGCAATGCTAGAGATCACGGAATCAAACGACACCTAATATAGGTAACTATGTTAATAAACCGGACGTAAATCGGAAGACTTAGATAGAATGAGGGTTCGTAAACCAAACGAGTATGGAGACTCGTGTCATATGGTTTAACAAAGCCTACATGCTAAATGAAACCTAACCTAAAAGCTTACGACCCATTACGACCCGTTTAGGTAGCTTATGCTACTTTAACGCGTCGTTCGCGTAAAACGCGTTCGGACCGCCTAACTAGTCCTATGACAAGTGTTATATGCCTAAACATGTTACATAATCAGTTATGTGGCAAAAGTTTAGGTTACATATGCTTAATTACCAATTATGCATGAAAAGGGTATTTTGGTAATTTACCTAAGGCATATAAACTACCTATCATACAACTACTTAAACGAAGCGACCATAAGGTATAACCTCGGAAGGTTATTCCCTATATACTATGGTCACCTAAAGTGTTTGGTCGGATCCTAATGATCGACCAAAAGGGTCGGGTTCGAAAGCATAAGCGACTGATCAAGTCGCTTACCCTTACGACCCTAGACAACGTGGTAATCAGTAGGCATAGTCACAAGGACTATAACCATCGTGATTACAATCACGTTGCGAAGTTCTAACAAACTTCGCATTGACCATAAACTGGTCAATGCAGAAAGTCAAACAAAGTTTGACTTTCGGACTCGAAAAGCATAAAAGAATGAAGGAACACTTACAAAGGGTCCCCGAATGCTAATCTGGATCAAAATAGCTCTGGTATGAAACAAAGGTTTCAACTTAGAGCACAAATGATCAGATTCTAGTGAGAAATGAAGTTGGGGTATGTGGGTATTTATAGTTTTCGGTTCACCATTAGGATCGTTTCTTGGAAAAGGGGGAATGATCTAGCCCGTACACTTGTCAAGATGTTGTGGTAACTGATTTTGGCCACCATAGGAGTTTAACAAGTGGCACTTGACCTTTGGAGGGTGTTTAAAGGCTGTAATCAGCTGTTACTTGACCTTTGCTGATCTGAAGGGCTGTTGCGGCCCGCTTCAGGATCAGACAAAGCTCAGGCGGGCCGCCTGGAGCTTCTGATCAGAAAACAAGTTTCCATTTTGACAGTTTCAGTCCCTGTTACGTATTTAAGCCATTTCCGACACTTCTAAGGCCCGTAAAGCCAACTTTAAGGCCCTAAAATGATGCCTAAACATTGTGGACATGAAACATGCTCAAAAATATGTCGGATGTCAGTTCGTTTGGTCGTACGAACGCGATGTTCGCTTAATTACGACGAAATGCGCACAAGCGCGAAAAACGATCCAAATGACGCAACGAATGGATTTTTCTTATGAAAAACACTAAAATAAAATGTTTTAGTGCTTACATAAATTTTTGGATGTCCGGATGTATTCAGAACGTAAGTTATGCGCGAAAGTGCAAACTTGTGCACTTTTTGACACTTTTAGTCCCTGAATGACCCAAAAGTTTATTTTAGCACACCGAACACCTCAAAGCCTATTTCTAAGCTATGTAAAGGATATTTAAGGTGTGTTTAACTTATGGTCATGTTCCGGAATGTTCGTTACTGTTCAAGTTGGCATACTTTCGCAGTTTGTCAAGTTTAGTCCCTGTAAGCGAATTAACTTGTTTTTGCCATACCAAAGCCTTCAAAACTTATTTCTAAGTTATGTAAAGGTTATTTAAGGTATGTTAAGTATATGTTGATGTTCCGGAGTATTTGTCGCATTAAACTGGTTACGTTTACGCTCCAGTTTGCGTATAACTCTCCAGAAAGCGTTATAGAGTTTGAAATTACATAAAAGTCAAAACATGAAAAATGTAAAACACAACCAAACAAACATTGGGATCAAATAACATTGTTTTATTGATAATAGAACTGTTCACAATGATAAAAAGCACAGATGTTACAATCTCCCCTACTTGTGGAAATTTCGTCCCGAAATTTATTTAGAGGAAACTCGTGGGAAAAGATGCGGATATTTCGCCTTCATTTGATCTTCGCGTTCCCAAGTAAACTCGGGTCCACGTTTAGCTTCCCAGTGAACTTTGACCAAAGGAATGCGCTTGCGTTTAAGCCACTTGACTTCACGTTCCATGATTTCCACTGGCTTCTCATCAAATTTCAGTGTTTTATCAACACGAATTTCGTCAAGCGGTACGTGGAGGTTCTCATCAGCCAAACACCTCTTGAGATTGGACACGTGAAAGGTTGGATGAACATTTCCAAGTTCATGAGGTAACTCAAGTCTGTAGGCTACCTTACCGATTCTTTCGACGATCTTGAATGGTCCAACGTATCTAGGTGCAAGTTTTCCTTTCTTTCCAAATCTGATCACACCATTCCAAGGTGAGACCTTAAGTAATACTCGATCACCGACTTGAAATTCCAAGGGTTTGCGTTTTGGGTCCGCGTAACTCTTTTGACGGCTTCTAGCTGTCTGAAGGTTATCACGAACTTTCTTAATCTTGTCAGTTGTCTCTAAAATGAGGGCAGGTCCAGTAAGTTGAGCCTCACCGATCTCATTCCAGCAGACTGGTGAACGACATTTTCGACCATAGAGAGCCTCGAAAGGAGCCATTTTGATGCTGGTGTGATAACTGTTGTTGTAGGAGAATTCAATTAACGGAAGATGTGAATCCCAACTACCACCAAAATCAATCACACAAGCTCTAAGCATATCCTCCAGAGTCTGGATTGTTCTTTCAGATTGACCATCCGTTTGCGGATGATAAGCTGTGCTCAGATTAAGTTGGGTCCCCATAGCAGATTTCATGGTTCTCCAAAAATGAGAAGTGAAACGAGCATCTCTGTCAGAAATGATGTTCAAAGGAACACCATGTCGAGCTACAATTTCATCCACATGGATTTTAGCAAGTTTGTCAGCAGGAAAATCCTCACGGATTGGCAAGAAATGCGCTGACTTCGTAAGACGATCAACAACTACCCAGATGGCATCATGACCTTTCTTTGTGCGCGGAAGTTTTGTAATGAGATCCATAGTAATGTTTTCCCATTTCCAAACTGGGATCTCTGGTTGCACCAATAAACCAGAAGGACGTTGATGTTCAGCCTTAACCTTAAGACAAGTAAGGCATTTTGATACATATAAGGCAATGTCTTTCTTCATACCAGGCCACCAATAGTGAATACGAAGATCCTTATACATCTTATCTGAGCCTGGATGAATAGAATAACGAGACTTATGGGCTTCATCCATAAGCAGGGTACGAAGATCATCCTGGCTTGGGACCCACAAACGGTCCATGAAGTAATACGATCCATTGTCCTTCAGTTCCAGAGCAGGTGTTATGTGATAGGGAAATTCCTTATCCATCAAACCTTGTGAAACACAAGATTGTTGAGCCTGAGAAATGCGTGCTTGGATATCGGATCGAGCTTGAATAACAGATTGAACATGAACACAATGAAGCTTAGTATGTTCCTTACGACTCAATGCATCGGCTACGACATTCGCCTTACCAGGATGGTAGCGAATTTCGCAGTCATAGTCGTTTAGTAGCTCAACCCAACGTCGTTGCCTCATGTTGAGTTCTTTCTGATTGAAGATATGTTGAAGACTTTTGTGGTCCGTGAAAACCACACATTTTGTACCGTACAAATAGAACTGTTCACAATGATAACAAGCACAGATGTTACATTAAGCCTATATCACTATTCCAGAGTGTTTTTCGCATCAAACTGACTGCGTTTACGCACCAATTTGCGTATAACCTTCCAGAAAGCGATTTAAAGCTTAAAATCGGAATCGAATCAAATCGTAAAATCACCAAACACAAATACACACATAATAACACCAAAACACATATAATAACACCAAATCACATTGTTTTATTGATAATTAATATTGTTTTACATTGTACATCGATTACAGAACACAGTTGTCACAGTCTCCTCAACTTTAGGAAATTTCGTCCTGAAATTTTAACTAGAGGAAACTTGTGAGAACAAATGCGGATATTTCGCTTTCATTTGGTCCTCATGTTCCCAAGTAAACTCTAGGCCACGTTTGGACTCCCAATGAACCTTGACCAATCGAATCCGTTTGTTCTTCAACTGTTTGACTGCACGGTCCATTATCTCCACGGGTTTCTCGACAAAGTACAACGTTTCATCAACTTGAATCTCGTCGAGAGGAATGTGAAGATCAGCATCAGCTAAAAACTTTTGCAAATTGGACACATGAAAAGTCGGATGAATATTTCCAAGCTCTGTAGGTAGCTCTAGTCGATAGGCAACCTTTCCAATTCTTTCAACAATCTTAAATGGTCTAACATATCGAGGTGTAAGTTTTCCTTTCTTTCCAAATCTTACCACTCCCTTCCAAGGTGACACCTTGAGTAGGACACGGTCTCGACTTTAAATTCCAAGTGCTTGCGTCGCATATCCGCATAACTCTTTTGACGGCTTCTAGCTATCACAAGATTATCGCGTATTTTCTTGATTTTGCCTGTTGTTTCTAGAATGAGCTCAGGTCCAGTAAGCTGAGCTTCACCGATTTCATTCCAACAGACAGGTGAACGACATTTTCGACCATAGAGAGCTTCGAATGGTGCCATATTGATACTAGCATGATAACTATTGTTGTAAGAGAACTCGATCAATGGAAGATGAGAATCCCAATTACCACCAAAGTCTATCACGCATGCTCTAAGCATATCCTCTAAAGTTTGAATCGTCCTCTCAGATTGTCCATCTGTTTGGGGATGATAAGCAGTGCTTAGATTTAGTTGGGTTCCCATAGCAGATTGCATGATCTTCCAAAAATGAGATGAAAATCGAGCATCATGATCAGAAATGATATCCAAAGGAACACCATGTCTAGATACTATCTCATCAACATAAATCTTTGCAAGTTTATCAGCAGATAGATCCTCGTGAATCGGAATAAAATGAGCTGACTTCGTTAGACGATCGATAACAACCCAAATAGCATCGTGACCTTTAGATGTACTCGGTAATTTAGTGATGAGATCCATCGCAATGTTCTCCCACTTCCAAATCGGTATCTCTGGTTGTACAAGCAAACCAGACGGTCGTTGATGTTCAGCCTTGACTTTGAGATAAGTTAGGCATTTTGATACATACAAGGCAATATCTTTCTTCATACCAGGCTACCAATACTGAGTAGGAAGATCCTTGTACATTTTATCAGCACCAGGATGGATAGAATATCGAGACTTGTGAGATTCGTCCATTACCAAGGTGCGAAGATCGTCTTGTTTCGGAATCCACAAACGATCCTTGAAATAGAGCAAACCATCATCCTTTGCTTTGAGCTTAAGCTCAAGTTGACGTGGTAATTCCTTACCTATCAAATTTTGTGAAACACAAAATTGCTGAGCTTGAAGGACACGAGTTTGAAGATCAGATAGAGTGCAAACAGAATGAAGCTTGACTCGCTCCTTTCGACTAAGCGCATCAGCTACGATATTCACCTTACCAGGATGGTAGCGAGTCTCGCAATCATAATCGTTTAAGAGCTTAACCCAACGTCGTTGCCTCATGTTCAGCTCCTTCTGATTGAGAATATGCTGGAGACTTTTGTGGTCTGTGAAAACCACACACTTCGTGCCATAAAGATAGTGTCTCCAGATTTTTAGGGCAAAAACCACAGCACCTAACTCAAGATCATGAGTGGTGTAGTTCTTCTCATGAACTTTCAGCTGTCTTGACGCATAAGCAATCACTTTACCCCATTGCATAAGAACGCAACCAAGGCCAAGATTCAACGCATCACAATAGACAACGAAATCACCATTTCCCTCAGGCAAAGATAGAACAGGAGCATCACATAGCTTCTGTTTCAGCGTTTGGAAAGCTTCTTCTTGTTTGGGTCCCCATTTAAAAGGCTTATTCTTCTGAGTCAAAGCAGTGAGGGGAACCGCAATCTTTGAGAAGTTCGAAATAAACCGTCGATAATATCCAGCGAGACCAAGAAAAGAACGAATTTCTGTAGGTGCCGTTGGTGTATTCCAATCCTTAATTGCAGTAATTTTGGATGGATCCACATGAAAACCCTGCTCGTTGACTATATGACCCAAAAACTGAACTTCTTTAAGCCAAAATTCACACTTGGAGAATTTAGCAAAAACTTGTTCCTTCTTCAGAAGTTCCAAAGTCAAACGAAGGTGTTACTCATGATCGACTCAAGACTTCGAATAAACAAGAATATCGTCGATGAACACAATGATGAACTTGTCTAAATAAGGTTTTCAGACCCTATTCATTAAGTCCATGAAGATGGCTGGGGCATTCGTCAAACCAAAAGGCATGATTATGAACTCATAGTGCCCATATCTTGTGCGGAAGGCAGTTTTGGGAATATCTTCTTCGAGAACACGAAGTTGATGTTACCCAGAACTGTGAACTCATAATGCCCATAACGAGTGCGGAAAGCAGTCTTGGGAATATCTTCTTCATGCACACGAAGTTGATGATACCCAAAACGAAGATTAATCTTCGAAAAACAAGTAGCTCCCTGTAACTGATCAAAGAGATCGTCAATGCGAGGTAGGGGATATTGATTCTTGATGGTAAGCTTGTTAAGCTCACGGTAATCGATACACATCCTGAAGGATCCATCCTTCTTCTTGACAAAAAGAACGGGAGCACCCCAAGGTGAAAAGCTAGGACGAATAAAACCTTTATCAGAAAGCTCCTGAAGCTGTTTAGACAACTCTTGCATCTCAGACGGTGCAAGACGATATGGAGATCTGGCAATAGGATTTGCACTAGGTACGAGATCAATACGGAACTCAACTTGGCACGCTGGGGGTAAACCAGGTAACTCTTTGGGAAACAACTCAGGATAATCCCGAACAACAGGGATATCTTGAATAGACTTACCTTTGCCTTTATCTGCTATAACATGTGCCAAGAAGGCCACATAGTTCTTTCGCAGGTACTTCTGAGCTTGAGTACAAGACATGAGCTTAAGGCTACTAGAAGGTTTCTCACCACGAACCTGTAGGATCTCACCAGACGAAAGAGGCACACGAACGATCTTCTCAAAACAAATTACCTCTGCATGATGCTTAGCTAACCAATCCATACCCAATGTAACGTCGAAACTCCCAAGTTGCATTGGAGTGAGGTCGATAGGAAAAAGATGGTTGTTAAGGTTCAACTGGCAGTTACGAAGAACAGAATCGAGAACAATGGGATCACCACTAGCAACTTCTACTATCAAAGGCTTTCCTAGTTTTGTTCTAGACATGCGAAGCAATGGCTCAAAAGATAACGACATAAAATTCTTATCGGCACCTGAATAAAAAAGAACAGAAGCAGACTGATTGTTAACAAAGAACGTACCATTCACCACCTCGTTGTCTGCTCGCGCCTCATTAGCATTCATGTTGAAGACTCGACCCCGTGCCTGAGCCTGAGCTGGATTCGCATTGGCCAGTCTTGGACACTGGTTTCTGTAGTGAGTCAGATCCCCACAGTTATAGCAAGAACCAGGCGGGTAGTGAGGTCGTGCAGCTTGAGCCTGTTGTTGAGCAGGAGGCTGAGCAGCTTGCTGAGCTGGGTTCTGAGCTGCTCGATTCTGATTAGCAGGAAGGCGACATGTGGCGAAAAGATGACAAGATCTTCCACAATTGGTACAATAACGACACTGGATGTGCGGCTGATGATGACCGTTACACCTGTTGCACAGAGGTGCATTGCCAAGGTATGGTTTCTTGGCAAGTGGTTGCGCAGGCTGATTTGGAGCAGCTTGATTTGCCTGTACGGTAACGGCGAAGTTTTGGGAAGCCTTTCGCTTCCTAGACTTCTTAGTAGATTCAGCTTCCTTACCCTTCTTGTTCTTACCCTTCTTGCTTTCACCCTTGTCAGACACATGTTTCTTACCCTTGTCACCTTTCCTGTGGAGCTTACCCTTTTGGACCTGCGACTCAGTCAATGTTGCAGCTAGCTCGATTGCTTGACGAACTATGGTAGGGTTACTACCAGTGAAGATGTCTTGTACGGAGTCAGGTAAGCCATCAATATACCTCTCGATAGCTTTCTCGAGTGGGGTAACCATGGTAGGGCATAATAAACTCAACTCCTCATACCTATCAGTGTATGCCCGGTGCTCACCACTATCCTGCTTCAAATCATCAAACTCCCTTTCTAAAGCTCTTAATTCATGACGAGGACAAAAATCCCTCATCATAAGAGTCCTAAGCTCGGCCCAAGTTTGTGCTAAGGCAACCTCAGCACCACGGTCTCTCATAACTCCATTCCACCATGTAAGAGCCCTCTTCTGAAATACACTAGATGCAAACTCAACTTTGCGATTTTCAGGACACTTAACGTGACGAAACGTACTCTCAATGCTCTCGAACCACTGTAGGAGCCCAGTTGCCCCTTCAGAACCACTGAACTTGAGTGGTTTAGCTGAATTAAAACTCTTGAAATTGCATGGAGCATTCTGGTTATTGTTGGCTTGGTTCACTTGAGCAATAATGTCTGGGAGTACAGCAGCCATATGTCACACCCCGACCACGTGTAACATACAAAACGTGGCGGAAACGTCGGGGAGTGTTGTAACAGAATTAATGTTTCATAACCATGGATACAAAAAGTGTTTCGTTTTATTAAACCTTGAATAATTACATCGTCTGGAAATCTAAATACACAATTTAAACATAGTCTATCATTGTTATTGAGTCACTAAGGCCTTGTCCAGTCCTATGTGAGCATGCATCCTATCAATCGATATCTTTCAATCAATACCTGAAACATATGTGAGAACGAGGTCAGCAAAGAAATGCTGGCGAATACATAGGTTTTGTAGGAGTGTTGAAATCATGGCTAGTTTAGATGTTTCAATACTTTATAAAAACCTTGTTTTGAAAAGAGTATAACATTGCAACTTAATTAACCAACTCAAATCAAGCGGGTTATAGTTTATAAAACCTCGTAGCCATGACTCGTAACCCAAAAACATTTGTTTTAGTAAAGCAAATTGTGAAAAGTATGTTATTTGTATAAAATGTTATATGTCCAAATTGAAATGATTCAAATAACGCTACGATATGTAATACCATACAAACACTTATATATAGGAAGTACCAGCGGCGTATCCACCATGCTTGTATCATATTACACACGCCTCATTACTTAATCACTTACTCAAACCAAACCAACAATGTAAGATGTCTTTGTTTAAACCAACTTCCAAATGTATTGAAATAGTATGTAAAAATGTTTATGTCAAGATGTAAATCATGTAATGTATAACCAATGTCAAAAGTGTTTATGTGTCAAATGTAAACCATGTAATATGTAACCAAAATGATATGTATGGTTAGTGAAATGCATCAACTAAACCATGGATGAAATGCACAAAACAAAGCGTTGAAGTAAAACTTGGTTTAAATCAAAGCTATGTTTTGTGTAAATGCATGATCAATGTAAATCATGTAATATGTAACCCAAAACCCAATCGTATATCGCTTTGAAGCCAATCGTTTACCCAAATCGTTAAATTCGTTTTAGGTCGTGAAACTACTTAAATGGTCGTCTCGCTAATAACATTCAAACCTTCTTGACTCGCATTAATAAACCCTTACCAAAGGATAGATTAACAACTCGCATTAATAAACCCTTACCAAAGAGTAAATTAAAAATTACAGATTCAGTCGCTACCCACAACACCCACACATAACTACGGGTGTAGTAAATAACGGGATTTGTCAGATCCTATGGTACCATAACCTAATACTGGTCGGCTTGATCATTGCTAATGAATGTCATTTGTTATGTAAATACAACCAACAAGTCTGTTCACTTTATCGAAATCGTTATTAGTTTTGTATAAATCGTCTTAATCGTTTTTGAAACCATCGTTATAACATCGAAAACATTTAGCACATATGAGTCACCCCAAAACAATTGAAAGCAGTAAAATAGGGGAATAATGTACTCGCCTGAGAATGCTTAGAGGTCTTGAACAACAACCAAACAAAGCTAGAGGGAGCACGGAATCAGTCGGCAATCTAAAACTATATAAATAAACCAGACTTAAATCGGGAGATCGGATAGGATGAGGCTTGGTAAACCAAATGAGTATTGGAACTCATATGATATGGTTTAACAAAGCCTACATACTACATGAAATCTAACCTAAGTGCTTTCGACCCATCGCGACCCATTAAGGTAGCTTATGCTACTTTAACGCGTCGTGCGCGTGAAACGCGTTCGGACCGTCCAACTAGTCCAATGACAAGTGTTATATGCCTAAACATGTTACATAATCAGTTATGTGACAAAAGTTTAGGTTACATATGCTTAATTACCAATTATACATGAAAAGGGTATTCTGGTAATTTACCTAAGGCATATAAACTACCTATCATACAACTACTCAAACGATGTGACCATAGGGTATAACCTCGGAAGGTTATTCCCTACCTACTATGGTCACCTAATGTGTTTGGTCAAATCCTAATGATCGACCAAATGGGTCGGGTTCGAGGTATAAGCGATTTATTAGATCGCTTACCCTACGACCCTAAACAACGTGGTAATCAGTAGGCATAGTCCCAAGGGACTATACCAACGTGATTACACTCACGTTGCGAAGTTCAAACGAACTTCGCATTGACCATTACTGGTCAACGCTGAAAGTCAAACAAAGTTTGACTTTCTGACTCGAAAAGCAATAAAATAAGGAAAAGAACGAAAGAATACTTACGAAGGGTCCCCGAATGCTAACTTCGATTCAAAAATCTCAGGTATGAAACAATAGTTTCAACTTAGAGTTTCTCAAATCAAAGTTCTTGTGATTTTGAAGCATGGGGGGTGGGGTATTTATAGTATTCGGTCCACCGTTAAGATTGTTTCATGGAAAACGTGCCTTAATCCCACCCGTACATGTGTCGGGACCTTATGGTAGCTCAAAGTGATCCTTATCATCTGACTAAGCATTAGAGAATGTGTGGGTGTGGTTAAAACAGCTGGAACCTGCTGTTAGAAACACTTAATCTGGTCCAGAAGGGGGCTCGCGTGACGCTAAGGCCCCTCGCGTCACGCCTAGCCCCTGTTTTGGCAGAATTTGCAGAAATGGTCCCTGCACATTGTTTCGTTGCGTAACGGCACTTCTAACACCCGTAAATCCCAATTTCAAGCTCCACAATGATGTTAAGACATAGGGAACATGAAATATGCTTGAAAATATCTCGGATGTCGGTTCGTTTGGCCGTACGATTGCGTTGTTCGGTTAATTACGACGGAATGCGCACAAGCGCGAAAAACGATCCAAATGACGTGACGAATGGATTTTTCTTATGCCGAACACTAAAATAAAATATTTTAGTGCTTACATAAATTTTTGGATGTCCGGATGTATTCAGAACGTAAGTTATGCGCAAAAATGCAAACTTGTGCACTTTTTGACACTTTTAGTCCCTGAATGAGCCAAAAGTTTATTTTAGCACACCGAACCCCTCAAAGCCTATTTCTAAGCTATATAAAGGATATTTAAGGTGTGTTTAACTTATGGTCATGTTCCGGAATGTCTGTTACAGTTCAAATTGGCATACTTTCGCAGTTTGTCAAGTTTAGTCCCTGTAAGCGAATTAACTTGTTTTTGCCATACCAAAGCCTTCAAAACTTATTTCTAAGTTATGTAAAGGTTATTTAAGGTATGTTAAGCCTATTTCACTCTTCCGGAGTGTTTGTTGCATAAAACTGGTTATATTTACGCATCGGTGTGCGTATAACCTTCCAGAAAGCGATTTAGAGTTTGGAATTGATCAAAAATTGATATGTGCAAATGATACACATATTTTTACAAATCCCAAGTATGAAATATAATATTTCATTGGTTCGGTATTTGTTTGATGGCCGTAGAGGCACAGGTGTTACAGTCTCCCCTACTTTAGGAAATTTCGTCCCGAAATTTATTTAGAGGAAACTTATGAGAGTTTAAAAACATGAAGTTGAAAAGATCGAACAACATTGGTTAGGGTTCTGAACTTCTAGTAACCTTAATAACATTATGCTTGCAATGTAAGAGGGACACTTATATACAAGTATATGAAGTGTCATTGGTGCGTCCACCGTACCTCCATTACATCGTTCTCATTTTATTATTGTTGTCACTATCGGTTCTTACACATAATAAATCCTACTGGGTTTCTGTGCACTAAATTTCATAACTATGTACGCGTCCATAATTAGACAATTCCTTGCACAGTTCACACAGTCTATTCAAAGCATCAAACCCGCTGTACTGTGGGATTCCGAATGGGCCTGTGGGTGGATAATCAGCAAAGTTTGCAGATGGTTGTTGGTTATTGTTGGGCTAATAGGGAGAAGGCTGATTGGGCAGCCAGGAAGTTTGGGTCGGGTAGGGACATGGTGGAGTATTCCACCAGGCCCATTGCGGGTAGGTATTGTTTTGAAACGCCTAGTTAGTATAACCAGACTGAAAGTTATGGTTCCCTCTGCCTCGGCCCCGTGTCCTCTGTATTGTTGTTGTCCGCATCCACGCCCGCGGTTCTGCTGCTGTCCATGATAGCTTTGCTTGGACTGATGTGGGTTTTGCTGATCCAATTGGGAGGTGGGAGATGGTGCGGCTGGTGTCACAAGGACCGAAGATGATTGTTGCTTGCGTGCCTCTAACCGGATAACTTCATCAGTAAGCATGGTTCGGGGCAAATCCCAATCCGCATTCTGGGAGTTAATAAGGGAGGCGGTTGTATCAAATTCGGGAGATAAGCCGCGAACAAGTTGAAGGACAAGGCTTTTTCGGTTATAGGTTGATCCACATCTACCAACTGATTTGCAAGCTCTTTGAGTTGTTGACAATAGTCGTCAACAAAGCTGCAAGATGCAAGCGTGAGGTTAACGTGCAAGCATGAGGTTAACGAAGCGGGTTTCAAGAGTAGCCGCTTTTGCTTGCTTGTTACTCAAGAAAATCTTTTCAAGCTTAAGCTAGGTTGTGCGTGCGGTTGCTTCTGTATCAAGAACCCTCGTGAGGAGGTCATCGGATATGGTGCTATATATCCATTGGGAGACAAAAGCATCCAGTTCTTTCCATGCTTCAAAGGCTGGATCAGATTCTATGGGGGCCGGAGTATCATCGAGATGATCTAACACCTTGTAAGCGATAGCATGAAACTTAAAAAGTTTTACCCAGGAGGAATATGTTACCTTAGAACCGTCTAATGTCTGGATCTTGGTCTGAATATTAGACACTGAATAGGCTGGATGTAGTACTGTCGATTTGGGAGGTGGGGGATCGAAAGCTTCACCATCGGTTTTGGTCATGGCTGACCGAGTGGGTTTTCTGAATTAGAAAAAAAAATAAAAGGGAAGGGAGAGGGTTACAGTAAAGGGGAAGGAGAGAGGAGAGGAGAGGTAGGGTATTCAGAACCAAAGCTCTGATACCATCAAAGTGTTTGATGGTAAATATTTTCTGATGTATTATTCAATAAACAACAACCCTTTAAATAGGGAGCAATACAATGTAAACCCTACCACTAAATTAGGAATAGATATCGACCATTATTATAGATAAACATTAAAAATATTATATACAAATAAATTCCTAAAATATGTATCGGATAAGAGGATGAACTCGGACTTTAGTTTGCTTTAGAATAAAGAACAATCGTTTATGTTCCAAAAGACAATGTAATTCAAATAATCAATAAAACATAAACTTTGGTAGTATGTGTTGTGAACAATTTGTAACGTGACTCCCTGACGAATCCGCCATGGGTTGTTATTCGCGGTTCGGGTGGTACAGGGGGTGGGTGTGGGGTTTAGTTTTTTTAGGTTTTTGGGGAGTGGGTTTGGGTTAGGTTTTTTTTTTTTTTTTTTGGAGGGGGGTTGGGGTGGTGGGTTTACGTTTTTTAGGTTTTTGAGGGGTGAGGGTTTAGGTTTTTGGGGGGTTTTTGTTGGGGTATAGTTTTTTTTAGAGGGGGGGAGGGGGAGGGTGGGGGGGAGGGGTTCATTATTTGTTTTGGGTTTATTTTGGTTATGTTCACAAGTGGTTTTCATGGTTCCCACATAAACCCTACCCTATATATATGTATGGGAATTATAAATAGGAAATCCACTTAAGCTGAGAAACCATGAAAACTTTTTGGTACATAAAAAAACTTTTTTAATTAAATAATTAACATATGTAATATGCATGTTTTTAAGAGTTTTAAGTCAAAAAAAAAAGCATCTTACTTTAAAAAAATAAAACTTTGTTGCTACATATGTAAACAGACATGTTGTTTATGTAAGAAATGATGTTACATCTGTAACATACACATTTTGTTTTTTAATAACCCGTCGGTGCTTTTTTTTAAGCTCAAACGCTTAAAACATATATATTACACTAGGCTAATACTCGCGTTAAACGCGGCTTCAACCAAAAACCAATTATTTAAGTTCAAATTTAATACTATATAAAAACACATACATTGGAAGACAAAAACAGGTTTTGGGGAATTAATGATGCTAGAGACATGGCATGTGCCGGGGCCAACTCTTGGTAACTTTTGTTCATGCTCACTTCAAAAGACCGTTTATTAACCACCCAAAAGATCGTTGTTTTGATCATCTCTCAGTCACCTAAGTTTTATAAAAGCATCATAATCTCTCCCGCTTATAGAGATTACATATGAACTGTGATTCAAGAACCATGAATGTTGAAAATAATTATTATAAAACTGACACAACTTCACATCAAAAGTAAAATACAAAAAGAATTTAGTAAAGTACATGAATATCAATTGCAACAAATAATCTCTGTGCATTTTACTTGTCTAAAACCGAATTACAAACATTTCCTAAAAAACCAACCTCACAGATTCCACAAATTTCGTACACACCAACAATTGACTAAAAACCCTTCTCGGCAGAAAAACGAAGACACTATTTGGTTTACAGGATTTGGCCAGCGGTGTTCAACTTCTCCGCTAAACTAAGTTGTGTTCTTGTAATACTTGACAAGTATAGTTGTCACACACCGAAATACGCTTGGCGTGACTGGACTGGTATCTTCATTGCACAGCGGAGGCAATAAATCATACGAAGTTTGATAAGGAAATCAAATGTTATAAAAGAAAGGTGTGTGGTTTAATGAGTAACCAAGTAAAATGAGTTTGTATGAAATATGTCGTTTGTAAAACAATGTCTTGTGAAAATATTTTATTTGTATAAAATGTAACATGTCTTGTCGAAATGATTTAGATAACGCTACGATATATAATATCATAAAAGCACTTATAAATAGGAAGTACCAGCGGCGTATCCACCATGCGTTTATCATATTACACACGTTTCGTTATTTAAATCACTTATAAATAAACTACCAAAATGTCTTGTAAAGTAAATGTCAAGTAACAACAATATCATGTACGGTGAATAAAAGTGTTTACTCAACCCCGTATGTTTGTTTCAATGTGTAATCAAATGTTATGTACGGTGAATAAAAGAATCTACTCAACCCCGTATGTAAAATGTACAAAACAATGTATTTGAATAAATCAGAGTTTAAGCCAAGTGTTATGTTTTGTAAAATCAATGCTTTACTAATAAGAACATTTATGTGGAAATGTTTATCGTATACATCCAACCCTTGAGACTGAAGGACAAACCCTTAACAAGTTAAAGGTTTATCAAAATGTTTTCGGATTCTGTCATTCCTTACGTCCAAACAAACCTAGGATTCCAGGAATGGGAGTTGTCAATTCCTATGGTACCACTAAATACTACCGAGCGGCATGATCAGTGTTAATGAACGTATTTTAGTTTTGTTAAACAAACCAAATGTCATACCAAATGTAAGCATGTTATGTGAAAATAATGTACTAAGTATGCTAAGTAAACATACGAAGCAGAAATGTCATGTAAATCAATGTGCTAGCATGCTCAGTAAACATACATAGCAGAAATGTAATGTAAATCAATGTGTCCATATGCTGAGTAAACATATGCAACAAAAATGTTTATGAAATCAATGTGCTAGCATGCTAAGTAAACATACATACATAGCAAAGCATAATGGAAATCATGTACTATATGTGTACTAATGAACATAGCAAGTATACGTTATGAAAGCACGAAAAGCATGAAAGTAACAAGTAGGCACATGTATTTCACCCCAAAATATTTGAAAACAGTAAAAGATGGGACTATGTACTCACTTGATAATGCTTAGTAGTCTTGAAATAACAATCGGCACCTAATATAGGTAACTATGTTAATAAACCGGACTTAAATCTGAAGATCGGATAAAATGAGGTCTCGTAAACCAAATGAGTATTGGAACTCATATAATATGGTTTAACAAAGCCTACATTCTAAATTGGAACCTATCCTAAGTGCTTATGACCTGTTACGACTTGTTAAGGTAGTTCACGCTACTTTAACGTGTCGTTCGCGCAAAGCGCGTTCGGACCGCCTAACTAGTTCTATGACAAGTATTCTATGCCTTAACATGTCTAATAACATTGTATAATCAGTTTAGATGTCAAAATTTGGGGTACATATGCTTAAAATGAAATTATGCGCAAAAAGGGCATTTTGGTCATTTTCCTAAGGCATATAAACTACCTATCATACAACTAACTAAACGAAGTGACCATAAGGTATAACCTTGGAAGGTTATTCCTTATACAACTATGGTCACAAAATATTTTGGTCAGATCCTAATAATTAACCAAACAGGTCGGGTTCGAAAGTCTAAGCGGTGGTTAAGACCGCTTAACTTACGACCCTATATATGCACTAGACTAAAAGTGACGAATTAAACATGTTAAAACAGGTTTAACTAAGTTAGAAAACAAGTTTGATATCAAAACAAAGTGTTTTGATACCCGAAAAATAGCTTCGTTGCAAAATACGCATAGATACGTATTTTGACCGAAACTTTGACTCGTCACTACGCCTAATTAACGTGGTAATCAGTAGGTATAGTCACAAGGGACTATAACCATCGTGATTACTCTCACGTTGCAAAGTTCGAACGAACTTTGTGTTGACCATAACCTGGTCAAAAGCAGAAAGTCAAACACTGTTTGACTTTCATGCTTGAAATGCATAACCAAGCATGAAGGAGACTTACAAAGGGTCCAAGCTTGGATCAAGAACAAGAAAACTAGAAGAAAGGAGCCTTCAACCAAGAAGGGATAGCCCCAATAGCAGATTTGAGAAGAAAATTCTGAATGAGCAAGTGAAAATGAAGAAATTGATGGGTTTATATAGGAAACTAAGAACCGTTAAGATCGTTCCAAGTGTTTCAAGGATTGATCTTGGCCCTACAAGTGTGGCTCATGGTTTAGAATACTATGGGAACTCATAAACAAGCTCCAAATATTGAAAAACAATGGTAGAAATCAAGGAAAACAGGCTGCAAAGCTGAATACAATCAATCTGTCTGGGTAGTCTGTCGCGCCCCGCGTAGACTAAGACACCAGTCTTCGCGGCCCGCCAGGCATCTTTGACAGATTGTCAGTTTTGGCCCCTGCAAGATAAAACTTTGATTTTGACGCATTTCAGCCCCATTAACCCCATTTCAAGGATCTATAATGATGTTAAAGTATAGGGAACATGAAATATGCTTGAAAATATCTCTGATGTCGGTTCGTTTGGTCGTACAGCCTCGTTGTTCAGTTATTTACGACGAAACATGAACGGACGCGAAAAATGATCCAAATTACTCGACGAATGGTATTTTAGAATTCTAATCACTAAAATAAAATATTTTAATGATTACAAAATTTTTGGATGTCCGGATATGTTCAGAACGCAAGTTATGTGTGTAAATGCAAACTTATGCAATTTTTAATGCTTTTAGTCCCTGTTGATCAAATAAGTTTATTTTCGCATACCGAACCCCTCAAAGCCTATTTCTAAGAAATGTAAACCTTTTTTTGGTATGATTAACTTATGATCATGTTCCGGAGTGTATGTTAATATACGACTCGGCAGACTTTCACAGTTTGTCGCAAATAGTCCCTGTGAGCGAATAAATTTGTTTTTGCCATACCAAACCCTTTAAAACTTATTTCTAAGTTATGTAAAGGTTATTTAAGGTATGTTAATCTTATATTGATGTTCCGGAGTGTTTGTGGCATTAAACTGATTACGTTTACGCATCAGTTTGCGTATAACTTTCCAGGAACGATTTAGAGTTTGAAATCGAACAAGAATTGAAATGAGAAATTGTCGAACATAAATAAATAGATATAGGGATCAAAATACATTGTTTCATTGATAATTTAACTGTTCGAAGTTTGTATAATGATTACACAAGCACAGATGTCACAAAAAAACTATATTTATTTGCATCGGTCTGTTGTTTATATGGAAGGGTTTAGATCCGAAGATTTAAACTCCATTCTAATGAGTTTGTGTATGGTTGCACCGATCCTTAAGAGTGCTATGAAATTGTCAAAATGATGTCCTTGTTGTAGTAAAATGTAAAGAGCGTGTGAATTCGACAAGAAGTTGAAGTTTCGAACAACGGATAGAGAGAATGTTTCTTATAAGGATTATTATAGGAAACTTGTGTGTGCTCGAAACT